>QNGE01009115.1:0-13981 GCA_008508345.1 Paragonimus westermani | reverse complement strand
GACCGCAACAGTATATCATACCATACCGCAAACAAGCACGTTCTATAATTGCTGAACAATGATCATTGTCCTTCCTGTTCAACCATGCGTAAAAAGTTCGCGCTAAGGCTCCAGGATATCTGAATTCACTTAAAAAAGGAAGCTTCTTATCTTCTGTGTGCACTTTCGTCATAAACGTATCCTTGTCTCACTAACATCAATTATACTGTGTAACTTGTGTAAAACGTTAAAAATGCGACTTTTTGTTCGAAAAATAAGACTACTATTTGGAGTACCAATTCATAACCAGGGATTTCGCGATCTCTAATCGTAAATTAAGCAAAGATTATAAGACTGATCTACAAAATGTGCGAGGAAAAAGATAAGATCTTGTATCTGCAAAGGAGGGCTCAGTCACATCAAATTTACGAAGGTGCACTATAGGTGAATCGATGAAGTCGAACTATCTGACACACGACCATCAGGATTGGATACGTCAAACTTATACAAGTTCTGACCGGATGGTTTGATAGATTCAGTGGATCTAGATCAAAATTCTTTTATTCACACTTCTTAAAATCAACCGTATTTCTCATAAACCTGTCAGACTGACTTCATAAATATTATTTGTGCTTTATATTTGCTGTGTCTCTAATGTGGGGCAATTAAACATTCGAGATCGACATTGGCTCTTGCCTATGCACAATTGACCTATGACTTGTTTTCCACCTTGCTCACACATAACCTGTCTCATATAGCATAAAACTTGTAAACATTTCATCCAGTTTAACGAAGCTTCTTCGTTAGGTTTTGGTCATTTTCAGTAAACCGAACCATCTCTTGTCTGCAAATCATCTTAGAATTACGGAATATTATTCCACTCCTCTACGTTGTCTTCCATTTATCTTAAGATTTCACTAGCCGCTTACATATACTCAGATTTCCTTTCTTCATCTGGCTTTCGCGTTATGTTGACCTGTCGAGTTAAAACGATACACGTGCGCCGTTTTCTCATTTATCCAGTGGTTTATTATATCCGAGCACGACTTTGTTCTGGTTTCCAGAATTTAACCGTAATGTCACAATATATCGCCCACGATAAGCCTAGTCTCTGATAATCTATCTGAAGACCTAAACACGAAAATTATGATGTCAAATTTGTTTTTTTTTCCGAAATACTTTTCCGAAGACAAAAACACTTTTAGGTTCTATAAGTTTGCAAGGGTTCTGTAACACCTGATAAAATGTCAAGAAGTGGTAGAAAAGTTGCATTTTCACTACCCTCTCTCTGCCAACTGTGTCACATGTATGTTCCTTGTTTTTCAGTCCATCCTACCAAGCTCTTTCCGTTACCTTATGTCCTTCTGTTTTTGTCTAGCTGACATACAGTATTGAACTGATGTCATTGAACCAGACCTTGCTTCACAAACCACTCCTCAATATTGCTCCATCGGGGTTTGTCCCTGCTTCTCCATCCGGTGAGTGCTGCTGTTCGTAGGATTAATTCCCTTGACGAACCTATACATTTAATTCATTATAGCCTTTTTCTCAGCGAAGCAACAGGGATTTGAGAACTTGCACAAAATGACCGGTCTTATTCGACGGACGACCTTAAGCCGTCTTTGTGGCTTAGCGCTACGTTGAAAATCTAGTTATGAATGGAAGAAACAGTCAACTATGCACGTATCAGTCCGGTGAAAATCGTTCTGCCTTTCTCACTCATAAAATACTTGTCATGAACTGAATTTCTTTGTTCTTGTTACTTCTTGTCATGCTCAGATGTACAAATCACTTTACCGTGCACTGGAAAAGCTACCGGAATCGCCCCATTTCGAGTACAGCTGGATTTTCGACGGGAATTCGAAGGACTGAGAAAAATTCCGCCTATCTCGTTCGTGGTATATAAATACTGTCTTAGTGCAAGTATGTTGTTCAACGTTCGTAGTTTGTTCTTGTCTCGTGTGCATATACACGATGCTTCATCATTTAAAGTCGTAGCCATATGATCCACACGTTTTTGACTGCCTTACTGTTACAGAACGTGAAAAGCACTAGAAAGTTTATGATAACTTATTGTCATCACTTTGTGAAACCTGCACCCATTCAGTTCCTTGGTGTGTTGATACGCATATTAACCTATTTCTCATGGACATCTTACATGGGGATTATGAATGTTCATCCTTTAAGCTATTGAACGAGGTGGAAGAGTTAGCATTAAATTATGTTTATTCCGGCTAAACCGTCTGATTTATGAAGGCAACATAAACCTAATAATGTATAACTATTAGCCTAATAATCCAACAACTTTTGTTTACATTAACTTTTAGAATTTGATACCAAACCCTAAATGCATGCAGGGACTCTTTACTAGCCTTTACGTTCTACAAACCACTCGAAATAGATTGCAGCTTTCGTAGTCTCATAGATTTTTCAGCCGACATGTTTCGGAAAGAAGCATCATATCCTGGTTTTGCCCTTATTGAAACTCAGCTGACAACCGAAATCCATTCATGCTTTCATGAAACATCCCTATTGACCACTGTGACATTTACATAACGTTAAAACTAAAATGTCATACGCAAACGCACAGTCACATAAATTTTCACCTACTGTTGAGGTTGTCCATTCTCTTCAAGAGGAGATAAGGCGACAGTTCTGTTAGCTTCAATCGATGATGTATTACTGCAACTTTTCTCTGAATGAAGTTAACAGGAACATCAAACTTGCTGAGTAACATTTTGCTTACCGATATCAATCACAAGTCCCCTACTAACCATCAAGATGATAGCCTTCCGAAGAATCACTAAAGTCAGCAATGCTCCCAACAATCCTGTCTGTCAGTGCACTTTCAAAACACCACGCTGAAGTAGGTCAATCAGGATAAGTAAGTTTCCCCGTCCAAACGCTTTTTCCAAAATGCACCTGGTTGTAATTGAAATTCTTCTTTCATGTTATATGCCAAATTTCTTTTCTTGTTGTGGCAACAGGCAAGCAAACCGGACATATTATCAACTGCGAGTGTCGTGTAAGGTGCAAACACCTACACGACAAGAGACGGCGTAACAATCACAAGCGTTGCATTCGACAGTGTCAACGGCAGTTTAGTGAATCTAGCACATCGATCGGCGGTGTTATATCCTAGCAATCGATATGAAAACAAAACTGACGTGGAATTTTACACTGCCATTAATTTCGTTCCACCCTCACGTGACTGTCATTGATGGGTTTGAACAATTGTTCCTGAAAATCAAAAACTGCCAGAAGATTCAAGGTTTACCAGATTTATTCTTTACTTCAAATTTGTCTTGAACATGTCATAGTAAACATTTTATAATCAAAATAACGATCGTTTTCTGCGAAAAACTATCACATCACGCAAAATTTGAGTGCATATAAACCCGGTATCAAATCCTATTCAAATGAAGACTACTTTGTGGCAAAAGAACAAGCTGCTTAATCACCACTATTGCGTTACTTGCCTTCTGGCTCCCTTAATAACTTCGGCTCATTGCAGGCCTCTTGACCAGCTAACGACGTCACTTGGGACTGTTCAACTGGTAGCAAATTTCAGTCTGTCGACTCTAAACGGTCAATGTTGCAGCAAATACGAGCCATCAACTTGGAGAGTTGATTCTCGGTTTCTCCTAATAGAAAAAGTGAAAACGAAGTGCTAGAATCCTGCCAACAATGAACTCATTTACCTTTACCCAGTCTTGAAACCATCTTACTGCATCTGCTTGTGAGCTCAGAACGTTATAACTACACAGATTCGCATGAAATAGTTCCGCTGAGCAAGCAGAAACTTAAGACAGTCGAAAATATGGCTTGTTCAATAGACAGTGGGGAAATGCACTTGATACCTGTTAAATTGGTGTGCCATTCTGTCTTTTTGTTATCCTCTCCAGAACCTTTATAGTCACCTCTGCGAGGTTGATGTCTCTGTTATCAGACACGTCTTTCTTGTTTTCACTTTTGACGATCGCGTAAATGCCCTCATTTTCTCCTTTCGGAGTCGTGTGACTTCTTCAATTTGCCAGTGAACCAACGTGAAGAATGCCATCGAATCTAGCTACTGACCTAGTTTTCACCAGGCTAAACATTACAAAACAAATATTTCGTGATATACATATATATATGTATAAACTTCCTGGAATGTGAAAAATACAATAAACATGATTTCCATCCACATAATCAGCACTCTCCTTGTTATTAGGTCGGGCAATATAGTCGTGCGGAGATACAATAACTTCTCTCATATTTTAGTCCTCAACTCACTCACCTGGAATTCGAGATCATTCTGTAACCACTCATTTAGTTGGACATTCTGTGTAATAGAGAGGCACTAATTATCTGGATCTTCCTGTGAAGGCTATCACAGAATGTGCAACAGTTGCTTACTGTCAGTCGGCGGTTGTTTACCGTACTTTAAATTTCTTTATAACTAGCAGATGCGTGATAGCTCGTTTTTGCCTTCATAACTCACATCAACGTTTTAATTGCACCAGTTGGGAGATATTCTCTTTCCTGAAATGATGTTTCTGCAAAGGTCTCATAATCTGGTCAACTGAACGACTCCATAATCGTTCCAGTTAAACCACCTCAACTATGAAGTAAGTTATGCGCCAAGTGTTAATTCAAACGTCATGCAGGTTGAAATTATTTCATTCGCTATTATTTGTGCTCCATGCTTGTTCCCTGGCACTGACATTGTTCGAATCTCAAAGGTTGCATTGTTTTTCTTTAATTCTAAACATTTTTTGTAGCATATGACTACAACCTAATGTCGCATTAACAAGAATGCAATCAAACGTGCTACAGACGACGAATCATTTTCACATGCTGCCCTCTGTGGGGCCAAGAAGTTTGATATTCTAAAGTTTATCGACAAAGAGTCGGGAATTTAGTTAATTTCAAGTTGAAAATCATTTATATTCGAGCGCAGTCTTCACATTAATACAGACTTTCTAATCAGTCTCTTTCGAGGAGAAGCACTAGACTCGAATCTCATCCTTAGTAGAAGTCATCAATAGTACACATGCTTGTCACAATTCCGGCCAAACTTTAATGAGGCAAGCTAAGGTGGTTGATCCTTCAGATAGGGTAATTCAGTCAATGGCACAGTGGTAAACGCGGTTACTTAATCAGAAATGTTATCAACTTGCCCGATCGGTCAACTTTAACGGGATTTTATCTCTCGTCATCGTAGATCCAGCTCCGTTCGAATCTGAAACAACCACTGGACCTTGTTATGCTATTTGGTCCAGGTCTTATCAAGCACATCAACTGTCCATTCTAGAGCCTGCCTCAACCTACGCGCCCTAACGGCTGTGATGCCAGTGGAACGATGGGGCGTGGACTCCAAGTCGGTGACTTACCGGGTGACTTTCATGGCTGGTACTGTGTCAACGACTTGTTGCCGCGCAAGAGTCATTATGTAATGCAGCTGGTCCGTTGTTGTAGTAGCTACAGTAGGATGTCTGGCTGACTGGGAGTCTTCCTACCGTCTGTCGACCAATGTGGCATATATGTTATACCGGTGGCACCCACACTGCCGTTTATTCTTCTTGTTCTGTTCTGAATTTAAGACTGGGTTCTCACTACACAAGCATTATGCATGCTTAAGCGTACTGCCAACAGTAACTGAATATACTTCGACGATATAATCGCATATCTCACATATGTGCGACAAAAGGGATTCACTATCCCGCGCCAATCAGACTACTCAGTGTTGTCTGGTGAAACTTGAGTTAAGTGGTTTTTTTCGGGGTGGGTCATTCGATCTGTTTATGTAAATGTGAACGCTAGAGTCAATTTATGGCGAGTGCCAGAAATTTATACGGAGGAATCGCTATAGTTGGCAACTGCATTTTGGAGTTAGATCCACGTTACTGATAAGTAGTACATGTGGAAATCAGATTTAATTTACTTTTCGACTAACGTCACGTCGACTGGGTTCAGCAGAAGATTCTACAAAAGTAAGGACTTTCTGTCTTTCAGTATAAAGTATGCGTCGAGAGAATAAAAGAATCCACATTCTTCTTGCATTATTACTGTGATACATATATTAAAGATATGCAATAACATAAGTAAAAGACAAGGGTAATTTAGTTCGGTTAATGTGCTTGGACTTGATGTGAACTTAATGCAGTTTTGATCAGTACTTCCTTGTGTTCCTATCCGTGTGGTGACTGAATACCCGCTGCTTGGTTACGAAACCTCCCTTACTCATTCACTCAACAGTTCATTCGGCTCAGAACGGCTTAATCGATCCGAACAGAGTGAACGACGTAAAAACAAGTTTCGGATGTGAAAGGTGGACCGACCGGCCAAAATTTCGCAGTAGGTTGTTGGCTGGAGGATTATACGCGTAGATCATATAGTGTCAGCGATTCGATCACAGTGTTTGCATTACAGCAATGCGTACTGATAGCGGTTCTGTCTATGCATGTGCTGCTATCTACTCAAATGAAGGGACTGAGTTTGGCTATCTGGATCAGACTGTCACTGATTTTTTTTTCAAAAAACTCACCGTGTGAATATTTTCTGCCAGCGGGGGCCGCTTGGGATGAACGAATATTTCAAGCAGCTAATGCTTTAATTGACCCATAAAATCCTGTACAGTGGCTTATGCCGTCTTGCAGGAAAGTACCGCCCTTCTATGGTGAGTCAGTTGCCTACTTTCTGTTCAACCGCATACTTAAATGCACGTATCCGTTTAGTCGGAACAATGTCCAATATTGCAGACTACTGCAAAATAGATCACTCAAATACTGAACAGCAGTTCACAAAGAACCTGAAGCAGACGGTTCTGAGGTGTGTGTACACATAAACTGCAGCAAAAATGAATCTGAGTCCAGTTTTCTCAATTCATGTCCAAGTTGACTAGCCAATTCTGTCTGACAGTATCCAACTATCCCGTACACAGCTGCAGGATCAACTTCTTTGACCTGCGAGAAGTATGCCCTAGAAATAACCCTGTTCTTTTCCGTTCAAGTGTTGAAGAAACCTCGAATGAATCCTAAGCATGGAAAACGTCCGTTTAAGGTTCGAATACCATTTTATCTCATGTCTCCCAAAGCATTGCATGTGTTAAAGGTATCTCCGACAGGTTTTCTGCTGCAAAATTCATAGTTACTTGTAGGTTTTGACAATTGGATATGAAGGCCAGTAAAAGTATTCCTTAACCAATATGTGAAAAGTAAAACCGATCGGCGATTGAATTCAAATTGAGTGTTAATTAGTGCTGGTTGGATCAAGTGGTGTCTGGATCAAACTACTTGATTTCGATGGTCGTGTTTATCAAACTCCTGAGCTACAGATACTGAAGGCTGACAGGATTGCAACATTTTGCACAGTCTATACCAAACATTGGGTAGACACTTGCAAACGTCTTCTAGATTAACTCCATCCATTAATTATCGATCGTCACTTTCCGTTCAACTGTGCCAAAATGTATGGGAATCACAAGAGTTCTAGAGATGTGCGTAAGGGTCCTATGAAATTCAAGTTACCTTCATTACTGAGCACTAGACAGTAAAGACTAGAAAACCAGTGCATGCGGTGAGCACTAAAGAAGATTGGATCGACTTTTGTGTACAGCTAAAAAAAGCATCAGTGAAAATTGTTTCTTATATCTTCACTTATAGTTGTATTTTTGAGTGAACAAAAGTTGAATAAAAGTTGCTATCAATAAACCCAGGACTTACGGGCTTTGTTTACTAGTTCACAAATGATGGAGATCAAGACTGTACGTGGCTACTCCATAGACCGAGTATACCGGTAGTCACGGTAATGGGTACTCATAAGTGGAATAGGTCTATGTGAATGCGACATGTCACCATGGATCCAATTAGGCTAGTTTAAGTCATTTAACTTTCCACTTCTAAAACTATACTGGAACGTGCAGTTGCACATAGCAAATATGTCGGCGTGGAACTAGTCACTGTTACAACAAAGAAGCAAGAAACAATTATTTTGCCGCCATCCCCCGAAAAATTTCTCCTCGTTTATACGGCAGCACAACAAACGATTATCATTGCCTAATTTCACTTAACTGCTAAGTGAAGCAACGTGCGGTCTGTCTATCTCAGATCCCCTCTGACGTGGACTTGGTATATAGGTTTATGTGGTTAATCAAATTAGTGAAAAATGAGTGCAGAATTGGTCACAATAACTGTTTACTTTTTAGACTGGTGAAAGAAAAATTACGTAGATGCCAATTAAGCCGAGTTCGACTAATGGTAGCCAAATTTCCATCCAGAGTGTGCATGAAGCAGGCAGCATAGCATACATACAGACACACTACATGACAGCAAGCCTGTTCAGCTGTGGTTAAAGCGAGCTGCTGTTCTGTCTGTCTCTTGAAAATATGCTGGGCTACCACAGTTTGAGAAAAGCTATCACGTGGGAGGAAGATTACACATCAGTTACTTGTTATTCACAACACACTAGAAAGTACTCATGCATCTTCAGTCTAGATGTTAAGTGGACTGAGAGAAGGACGTTGTGGTAGACACAACATATTTTTAAGCTAATTAATCACAGTTGAAACGGTGTCAGTTAACTTTCTTACTTGAGAAGATCAAATGTCCTATAAAGTGTTTTTAAGAAGACACTACTCAAACTCCAAAAGTTCAGTGTTCGAATCCATTATAAGTTACACTATCTCCATGACACAGACCACACTATTG
Organism: Paragonimus westermani; assembly: GCA_008508345.1. NCBI lineage: Eukaryota > Metazoa > Platyhelminthes > Trematoda > Plagiorchiida > Troglotrematidae > Paragonimus > Paragonimus westermani. The sequence continues at coordinate 5,312 of QNGE01009115.1, read as the reverse complement.
AGAATTAGACAGATAGAGGCAACCTCCATCAAACGTACCAAACCCGTACTTACTTATCTAATGCATGTACGGTTTGCAGCAACTAACATATCACGAGAGTTTTGAGTATTTCTCACACGAACTTTTATCTTTAAAAAATCAATGTCGACATAGTCTACGCCATTCTCAATGTATTTTTGAGGCGACAAACCCAGGTACCAAAACAGTCCTCAAAATTCTCATCTGCTGGCCATGTCAAGGTCGACCACGGCATACTGCAGAACTGTTCGTCTAATTCCGAATCATGTCCCATGTAACTGCTTTTTACTATTTGAGAAGAAAAATGAAAGAATGATGAAGCTAAACGAAAATGGCTGAAATTTGAGATCCATCGTAATTTTCAGCTGGTATGCAGACACGTCTCAATGGTGAAATACCAGCCACACAATCCTGGCGCGCAACTCCTTCGGACAATAATGTGTAGTTTTCAGCACATACATTACAAAATATCAAAACAGGCCCCTGTCTTGCCATCTTTCGTGTTCACCACTGCGTTTGTTCTTTTTAAATGGAAAAATGCAACCAACTATTCATTTCGTACACAGCGTTCCATCTTTTGGTTACTCTAACCTTCGGGATTTGAATGTGATTTTATACATAATTTTGTGCATCCACTGACGGACCATAAAAGATTGTTGGATACACTGTTATCAATCTTCAGAAGGAACCTCCGGATTGCTTCCCATCATTGCTACAATCAGAGATGCCCATCGGTCATTTGTTTAAATGGAACTAAGCTGGTTCCATACGAACGTTTTGAGTACCAGACTATTCACATCAAGTGATTAGTGTGTCTGACTGTAAGTGCACTCCAAACTATCGGCCTTTAAGTTAGCGATGCTATCTTCGGCGGTGACAGTGTCCCTTAATCTGGGCTCCCATGAGTGTCACTCGCACACGGCCAGTCAACAGTGAGTTCGTTTACATATGCTTTTCAGCTCTTCCAGATACTTGAAAGCTATGTTGTTGTCAAGCTTCTACAAGAATGCACCATAGCTCAATCGTTTCCAAAGCAGACTGTTTGCCCTACGGTTATTTACCAACCTGAATGATGGTAAACAGTTCTTGCCAACCACTGCTGAAAGGGTATACTTTAATGCAGATCGATTATTTTGGCACTGAATACCAAAACCAAGACAGGTCGCACTTCTCTTACCGTTCCTAACTACTCAGTGTGCTGAGACTATAGATACAACTCTACATCATCACGGAAAAACAAAAGAAGACTATACTTATATACCTTTTGCTACCTCTCCATGTCAATTCCTCGCTGAATATAAACTTGATGTCGAGGTGATGTTTGCGGGGCTCTAAATTCAACTTGATAGAAGGCGTATGCGAATAACCTGTGGATACCGGAACATAGCTAATAGTCTGCTACTTAACTTGGAGGTTTAAGAGGAACTACCAAATTAAAATTACAGTCGAGTTCATATAGTACAGTTGCACGTACACTGGACTTATACATGTGTGTCCATTCAAAGTGGTGAATTTTGCATGTGAATTATTTTGAAGATATAACGGGAATATCATAGCTTTTTAATAGCCGAGTAACAGCTGCTGTCCTTCGTGATTGTTGACGACCCTTCAATTTACCTGACACCTAAACAAAGACGTACATAATGGTTATACACAACATTTTTTCGTCCGACATGAAATCACACTGAAACACAGCTGTTGCAATCATGTGGACGCAATGACTACCAGTCAAGTTTAGGGCAGCTGCTTTGGTCTGGTTAGGCCTTGTTAGCAGCACACACGTCGGAAAGTCTAATTTAAGACTTGTGAGCAAGTTTCAGTGTGCTGTTCCTGAAGCCTGTTGATTAGATCATGGTGTTCCAATCACCCCGGTTGTAAGATGGTATGCAGATTGCTTTTCCTGGCTGTCGTACTTTCGCTTCTCACAACATGAAAATTGCCAGCTATTTATATTCGGTATGCAAGACGGAAAGCATTCGTTATGGTTATTTACTTGTAGAAACGTCCCTTACCTTATATGGGCGCCACAGCGCGTGCTTGCTGATTTGTGGACCAACCATAAATGGCCTGTTGATTTCAGACAACAAATAAACTGAATAATTACAACCGGGCTATGGTTATGTGTAGTTTTAGTCGACGTTGCTACTGGTTAATCTTCTAGAAAGACAAATGTAGTTAATAAACCGTATCTGGCGATTTAAGGTAATTCACTCGGTAGCGCATAATCGACGAATCCAATTACGCGCGCTCAGGTGGCTGTGTTCACAGGCCTTACTTACAAACCCAGATAAAGCGACCGGAATGATCCGAATTTATACGACACTGTTGTAAAAATCACAAAAAAGTGCCCACTCACCTTGAATGTGAATTAGCTGGGTGTACAAATCATCCGGCAGAAAGAGCGTTCGTAACGGAACAGTCAAACACGAGTAGGCAAATCGTCACCAGCGTACGGAAAATCACCTCGCTAAAACAACTGGGTGAAGATAAAGGACAGAGCCTGTCAAGGGATAAAAAAAATGAAGTCTAAATAAGTAGACCATGGTGGTCACAGAAAAAAATAAAGTATACACCTTGCGGGAAGTCATGGTACAAAAATCATCATGATTGTTTACTGCCCACAACGAAGACAGAGGCAAATTTAGGATCACATTCCTACAAACTAACCAAATAGGCCTGAGCGAATTCAACGTTCTACATCATGCCAAACATAAAAACGACAAGCGTATCGAACGAGCTTCAACAAATACCACCATGGCTTTGCCGAATTTCTAATCAACGGGTGAATATCTCAATACACCAAGTGCTGCAATTTCGAATGTCAGAGCTTCTACCGCCGAATTTCAACCCACATGATCGAGGATTGTGAAAAAAAATCTTTGGTTCAGTCTGACCCCGTTTGCTGACCATCCGCTGGCTTGTGGTTTTATGTCTGCATCACTGTTTGACATCAACTTAGTTCGGAAAACATTAGAAAGATATAGGGATGCAGTCAAGACGCAGAGTACAAGTTTCACATTTTGACTGGATTCTAATCAGCAACAAGAACTACACTCCATAAGGTGGCAAATGTTCAGCCGGTTAAACCACTGTACCACATTGAGTGATCAGAAATCTTCTGTTCACACTGACTTAAGCTCTCATAATCAGTGCTACATGTAATTTTACTAATCACCGCGGCGGAGTCACATTAGCGGATATTACTGAAATCCACCAACGCCTGGTTTTACATGGGTTAGTCAAAATTCAGGTCATCTCCATTCAGTACCCGACACATATTTAAGGAAGTCACAGAAAACTCAATATCCTACGACATTTTGCCAAAACGCACCAGTTTGCCACAAAAATTCTCTATTGTTTTTGCTTTCCGGAAGTTACATTGATGATGGTAGTTGAGTGATAAAATAAAAGCTTACCAGGTTGTACTAATCAATTTGTGATAACAGGTCTAGTTATTAGGAATCCCTAGACAAACAAAGCATATACTGTCTTTTGCACAAAATAGAACTGTTGATTACGCAGATTTGAACAATTTCCAACTAGCAGGAAACAGATGCCAATCGACTGCCCTGCTTACATGGAACTGACGGTTTTACTTTTCGAAGTGAAACGGACTGAATAATGTTCTTTTTGTAATAGCGTAGATTTGTGGTCTTCTAGTAACGGTTTGAAACGCTTGTAATTAGTTCGAGGAAGGCAGTAACTTCACTCTAACTGAGCGAATCTGATCACGGGGTTGTTGACTGAATTCAACAAAGCGATTGTGCCAATTCTCATCTCGACATGATCGAACAACTTGGACCCGTTCTAGAGCAGGTTGCGGTTGGACGTTAAGGTATGACCACTCGGTTATGTCTGTTCTCAGATTACTGGCGTTGTGGTTAACAAGCTAGTCTCACAAGCACAATAATCACAGTGCAAACCCCGAATCAGATAAGCATATGCTCTACTGATGATGAGTTGCAATATGAAAGAAATTTCAATTTAATGATTCCTTTCGAAATGGACCAGCCGGAAGGCCTAGGTGAAAGCTGCGGCTTCGATCATGTGTGGGAATTGTTCAATTTGAAATAAGTGTTTTCCGTTGAATTCTGGTTTTTAGTTCGTTAGGCATCAACTTTCACATAGGATACTTCGGTGTGTGTCCACATTAACGTACTTTATTAGAACTCGATAATAGCTTTGACGAAAAGTTTCGACCGCGCTTATTGATTAACGAGCACGTCAACTTTCATAACGCTTCATCAAGCGATGTATACAATTTATTTGTATAAAGACTGAATCTAAACTATCAGTATAACTTTGTTTATTTTCATAGTCACCAAAGCCGTTTTTATGAAGTTCTTTCCCAAAGCAATCTAAGAACGGATGAACTGCAACATTTCATTTGTTCAGCTTTATTTATGCAACATTAAAATAAAACTAGCCAGTTTTGGTTGTGTTTCTCCTCACAATCCTGTTGAGTTAATTGGAGCCAAATTTCAAAAACAGCTACATCAGTCAATCTAGTCAACCATTTGCAATTACATTAAATACGCATGGATTATATCACTCCCACTGGAATAAACGCATGAACAGATCAACGACTTCCGTATAGCTACTTAAGTGGGCAGGTGAAAAGTGACTACGTCATACAAACACATATCTGAAATCGGTAGTGTATTGATTACTGGTTGTCCTGAGCAACGTAACTGCATCACACAGTTAAAAGACGTTTCTGTTCAACCTGTGGGCGTAGGCACTATATTGCACCAAGAACTCCGGTTATGATTCAATCAGTGCGATTGTATCAGGTCTGACATTATTCTATTGGGTTATATATAATCACATGCTTAAAGCGAAGGAGAAGCTAGTTTATCCAGTTGACTTGAAACTGACAACTATAGCGAAAACTGTGTTAGTCTACAGTTTCACTGATGACCAAACAAATGGGAAAGCAAATGGTTGACACGTTGATTGGATAAGCACTGTTAAATACAAGGCAACTTGTTAATAAATTCGGGAACACAAGTTGAGTAATCGATCGAATTGTCAGCCGTAGGCCAGGAATTAAATGGTATCCTTCAAAACAGGGGAGTCACATCTGCTAACTATTGGTACTGTTAGATATCAACTACGCCTTTCTTGAGTTACTTAAGTGTTAAGGTGTTTCTCAGTACAGTTTAATTCAGTTATTTGATGAACAAACACGGACAGTAGGGTGATTCAACTGCACAACTGTTTTTCTATTGTTGTCTACATAAATCTGTTTCCTACTGTTGTGAATCCAGAAGGCGGATGACACAAAGGTTGTT
>QNGE01009112.1:0-13999 GCA_008508345.1 Paragonimus westermani | reverse complement strand
AAATATTCCGTCCACAATTACTCCCAGGATATTCCAAACCCACCTATTAACGGTAAATTAACGACAGTATTCAATCCCTGCGGGTAACTTTCAGCATGAGTGCATTTATGTTGTGTTTTTTGCGGTCTGCTGTCACTGGCAGTTGTTTTGAACGTGTTATGAACGTGTTATTTGTATTGCATGTTTTCCGCCTGGTTAAAGNTGGCAGTTGTTTTGAACGTGTTATGAACGTGTTATTTGTATTGCATGTTTTCCGCCTGGTTAAAGTGGGCTCAATAATGTTTATTCACTTACGAGTGTAACACAAAAACCACGGGGATTGTTTTCGCTGGCTTTTGTGACCAAAATGAGTGCAATTAAAGGATGGTACGGTAGATGGACTATCAAGAGGCGTATAAAGCGTGAAAGGTATGAGTTGCGCGCGCTGGACGGAAAGTAAACATCGTGTTGAGTTAACGAGGACAGCGTAGTACTGACAGACTTGGTGCAACCTGCAGGTTGGACATTGCATATCTTCTCCTTGTTGTGCTGTAGAAATATCCAACGAACCTACTATGAATGGTTCAGTTGTCGCACCTGGTGCTCTGAGCACCACATCAGGTACCGGATTAAGCACTGTCAAAAATCCCACTCCCAGTGGTATGTTCATCTTTTCTACACTCATTGCTGCTGTAGTCAGTTAGTCGCCCGTAATACCTAGTATTTCTAGTGCCATCCGACTGTTTGCGATCTACTCAAAATCGATTGTATACTGACTGGAAACTACTCTTAACTTTACTGAGGTCATTCGTTTCTGTTTTGCCGCTTGATCAGTGCACATTCTGTAGAACTCTTTGCAATGTACACAAGACGGTGCTCATCAGTGAATGTTATGTACACATACGGATGCGGAGCGTTTATCACCATCACTGCATTAACAGCGGTGACCATTTCACCATGCAAGTGAACATGGACGGGGTACCGCTGTTTGACTAGGCTTGGCTGCTGGTGGACGCTATGGCTACTTGACCAACGATGAAACAGTCGGAGGCAATGAAGTTTTTACTAACCCATACATTACAACCTATGGGTAAATTTAAGTTACAGGAAGTCCGCATTTTGAAGAAAACCGGCAAGTTCCATTATAACTTTTCATTGTGGTCAGAGAAAGCTATCAGGAAGCGAAAGTATTCGAGCGGAGAGCTGAACGTGAATCGTAATTTACTTCCACGGATGCCACATACGCGGCTTTGCCAGCATACAAGAAGAGAAACAAGTAAATGTCCTGTATGCCTTCACTTACTTCTAGACGCAAACGCATCTCTGACAGCGATGTTTAACAGAGCGCGCCTCCTCCAGAGATACATATCAGCAAATTGTTCTCATACTCACCCATGAAACAATTAAACGTAGTCACCAGGTGAGCTACATTTCTGTATGGCCTAAAGTTATCTCAGCACTATGTTACATGTCGATGTTGATCAACCGGAAAAGTGTTACTATATCGCTGGGGATGGTAACCATTTTTGGTAGGAACATCCCACTTGTTCTATTCCCTTCAAAATCATGGACGTCTGATGAGTCCTCGAACAAAGACATTCACAGCTATGTCAAATGAAGAATGCATCGATTCGACAATCAAATGTTGCATATTAAGGAAATTATGTTGCCTACGGACGACCGTATGATACGCATGGAAGCAACGTTGAACAAAATTTGGTCGCATTTTTCAGCAACCAGCTCAGTCGCTTCTACCAGTGCCTCACTGAATAAAGATCCCATTTGCCTAACCATCAGGAGTGCATTCCCGTTGACTGATTGTGAAGGGTTGAAAAATTCTCAACGGCAGCTTCAGTTCACGCAATATTTTGAACAGACGGTCAGATATCATCCTTCTTGAACCAACTTTTCTGACCCGCATTTTATCAAAAATCCATCGTGGTCGAACGGTGGCCGAATGCGTGCGTAAAGTGTGCGGTTTCATGTTCGGGAACAAAGTTAACGGTGAAGTCAACTGGCTGAGCATCAATAATAAAGCTTATTTATTGGGTACCTCATTGTACGAAGCCATGGTTTGTTAGCATCGTTAACATTGTCCATCATGTCTCTAGGTGTCTAACGTTACGAACACAATCACCCTTTAGAGTTGGATAGCAATATCCACCACTTCATCAAACGGTGGTTTCAGGGGCCAAAGATAGGAATAAGGATCGCACGGCGCGCAGAGTGATAAGAGGTACGATTTCACAGGTAATGTACCACGTCGTCTCGTAATGTCGTTTTATCAGATTGCTCCTGGCAGTGGTTCTGCAAAATAAACAGTGGACCAGAACGAGTGAAAGCAAGAAAGCTTCAGCTTTCCTGTACACAATATATTTTTTTCCCTAAATTGTTGTTCCTGCTCTCGTTGCGATGCAGCGGTGGCTGATGCGTGTTCTTCATTTGGCACGGTTTGTGCGAAGAATAATTATTATTCGGTCTGTTAAAGCACAGGGCTTAACGTATGGTAACCTGGGTGCCTTATATGCAGGGTTTTCAGACGTTAGGCTGGTAGGCGTAAGGTGGGTTGAGAAGCACGAAAATCGTCGTAGGTTTTATTTTACGTAACGTTGTGTGAAGAGGGGGATCGTAAATTTTTTTTGGCCGGCTGCCTGTCTGGTCAGGCCGGAGTAGGTACGACTTCTGTGTATGGTGCAGGCTAACTCCGGCACGACTCGTGGCCGGACGAGGGCGAGCTAAGGACCGGCTCCGTTTTGTTTGCTGGGAATTGTTGTAGGCCCAGGAAGTTTCCCAGTCTTACCGGGAGGGTGTCGTCGTCGGAGACGTCTTATGAAGAAGTACGATAAACGATCCCCACTAAGAGTGACTCTTGGCTACACAGTGCTAGTTGAAGCCACAGAGCGTCACATCTATCACAGGACTGGAAGCCACCGATAACCGTGAGTGTCAGAAGACACTTCTGAATGAAAACCGCAGTACCCCCATTCTCCCTCCGGAGGAAGGCTGTTTGAATGGTTAATAACCCTGTGAGAAAAAATGCTGTCTAAGCAGAATCAGTTTCCCTTCATGCTAAAATCCCTGAGGACTTGGTGAGATGTAAGTTGAACCAAATTTCAGTAAAACTGTACAAACAAACTTACCCAAAATACATAACACACGACACGGTTTACTTTGTCTTGTAAAAGAGTGTTCGCACTTTTCTTGGCTTGTCCCCTTTACACACAAGGTTACCTGCCCTCACATGGCGTGTCCCCCTCCACGTGACATGTTCTCCTCTTTGTTCCATCGCGCCAACCCTGTGCACTCTGTGAACCATTCATGTTTCCCAAATTTACTGGTCTTCATTGGTTTGTACCTGCAATAAATGTGCAATATACGTCGGAAAGACACCTTCTCCTGAACCGAAAGCATAAGCGCCAGCATTGTCGATTTATCAGTTTTGTTTTGGGGGCATTTTGGTAGTGTCGTGTCTCTACGACCGTTCCAGAAGTTGGATGCAGCTGAAAAAGAGCTTCGGCGCTTTGACATGTGTCCTGGATCTCCGTACTGCATCCGATCAACCGAACCTGCCTTCGATGATCATAGGAGACGCGTGTACACATGAGTCCGTAGGGTACATTTTTGCGCCGGTTTTCGGGAGAGAACCGGATGCTCTGTATATTTCGACTCCAACCGGGACATCCACGGAGGATTTCGGGCAGCCGAATTCGAGGCCGAATACGAGACCTCTAGGTGTCGCATCACTGCAGGAGAAATCGGGGAGGTCTGAGAATGGCTGCTCAAAGGGACCGTGTACTACATCACTCAGTACATCCACCAGCACTTCGACAAGGAGACAACGACGAAAGATGTGTGCAACTTTCGAGCATGATTGTTTGTCAGGAGAAATACCGTTGGCTACCTGGGTCGTTTGCACGCCCGAATGAACACAACTGGTAATTGTTTCTCCAACGTAGACAATAAGAACCGCTTGACGCATTTTATGTTCATAAGAAATGAACAGATAAAATTATGCCGGCGACCCCCCAAAGTTGTAAGAAGCGGTATAGTTTGCTCGTTTTAGTTGTTTCAGATGCAAGTAGAGTGCCCTGTTAACCCGACCGTTCCCTGAGTGATCTCTGAGCGACCTAAGTGGACAATTTGGGAATACGCAGGGACAAAAGAGAGGTAAAAGTGGGCGCAGCCCCACTAAGCGATTTTATGATAAGCCGCACAATGCCCATTTTCATGCGGAGTTCAGCTGCGTTGAGTGGAAACTTATCTCCGCATAATAAGTGCGACACATTGTTCAATCTGGCGAAAAACGACGTATAAAACACATAGGTATTCATATGGTGTACCCTATGGAATATTTACAACAATATTTGTATGACGTTAACGGGTACACAATTTGATTCACAATGAAAAGTTGTCGGTATCGTTGGCTTCTTTCGTTGTCCGCAATCTTGTCTTCTGAATCCATCGTTCAATGGTTTCCTTGACGTCTGCGTGCGACACACCGGGGTAAGCCTTAATAATAATAATAATAATAATAATAATAATAATAATAATAAATTTCTCGTCGCATTCGTGAGAAACACGCTAAGGAGAGCGTGATCAACGTAATGATTTTTGAGCATATACACATTTGAACACCAAAGTTGAAAATTGTACAACGAGTCAGCTATGTGAATAGAGCAACAAAACGGAAAAAACAGACAGTATATGAAGAAAAAATTCAAGTTTAGGCAGGAAACTTCGAGCTTCGTAGTCCTGAGAAAATAATGCTTGGGGTCTGCAGAATTGGATTAAATAATTGATTTGTTACATCAATTTGGACTGTACAAACTGATCGCTGGCCTGATGCACCAGGTCGCGCTAAAAAACAGTAGTTGGAGGATGGATAAGGTGTATTGGCGAAGAATTTGATCATTGTTCCATGTAGATAATCCCAAAAAATATGCATACAATTTTGTCATGATGTGGGCGAGGTGGGGACGCACATGTTTCCGCGAGGAAAGCATGGACCTATCGACCGGACGTCATTCTTCGCTCAAATTCCCAAGAATTTCGAGGAGCTCGCGATATGCACAACCACTGCGGAATTTTAAGTGTCCGGGTGGGGTGGGATGTTCTCCCGCGCCGGTTATATCAGGAAAACCAAGAATAGAGAGCGGAATCATGCGATAAACGGGATAACGTGAAACTGGCCGTGTGAGCTATGACGAACAAGTGATATTCTGGCATACCCTTCTATTTGACGTTAATAACGTTGTGTTGATTGATGAAATATATACCACATGCGAACGCCTGCTATTGAACAACGCGAAAGGAGATCGATTATAAGCTATTCCTAGTATACGATCATTGCCTGAGTTAGATGTCAATTATCCTTATACAGATGGTTATAGAATGAGAAGAATGTTTGACAATACCGAGAGGTTGCCGGATTCTGCATTTAGCAGGTGATGACTTTTTGTGACTGAACATATCAACGATGGTTGCGGTCAAGGGTGAGGAGGCAATAGATACTCAATTGTTCATTCCTCTCCACTTCATTTTTTCATCACATCGTCCGTAATTAATATTCTCATAACATTACGGGTGCGCTCACTCATGGATGTATCACCGGTGCTGCTGTGGAAGGTCAACTGGGTACTGTGAATCGGGAAAATGGTACGTACCAGCTGGGTATACACTTCCGCTTCCTCCCGCTTCATATTCAGCAGTTCCATGTTCTCTATGGACTGCAACAGAAATCGCACTGGGAATTGTGCGGTTAATGACATACCGGAAGCTGAATATTAGAATCGTAATGCATTCAATTCCAACCGTCGGGCGTGCAACTCCTGGCGCATTCTGATGTTTTGGAGAATAAAGTTTCTCATAAACCTGATTATTTGCATTACGCGGACTTAACTTTCAACTCCCTCACTTCAATGTCGTTTTTGCACGTTGCCTCACTGTGTTGCTATGGGATCAACGATGGTAGGACTGAATGCTTATTGCACGAAATTTTACTATCTACACACTCGGAAGCAATAAGGCTGGAGAACGTGTGCAGGTTCCCCACTGACTCCAATGTCCGTCAAATTGGGAATGGCGATGTATGGGACATATTCTCTAACTGTAGTGGTAGTGGCGAGCAGTCGATGTCAACGGCGTAAGATATCGGCTTCCATTTGAAAAGCTCTTCTTTTTATGCTGGGGTAAGTGTGGTCAATCATCCTAAGAGAAGCGAGCTTCACTGCGCAGGTAATTCGAAATTTGGTTCACACTTTCTCGTTGTCATCGCCTACTCATACTTCTGCCTCGTTGGTGCTCTCTACACAATATTAGTAAATGTATATTTCTCAACGCATCCGCGAGAAGCACGCTCAGGAAGGCATGATCAATGTACACATTGTAAGGGCATTTACATATGAGGACATCACAATTGTTACGTGCACAATGAGTCAATTATGTGAATATAGTAGCAAAAGCGATTTTATAAGGGAGGTAAGTTTTCGATGAAGAATAAAAATGGGAGATACGGGCTTCTGAGAGAACAGTTCTTAAAATCCTCGAAGCATGCTAAAAAAGCTGAGTAGTTACATCCATTGGCACTGCACGAGGTGATCACAAACCTGATGGTAAATGTCATGCTGGAAAAAGGTGAGTTGAGAATGGAGGCAATAAACTACGGAAGAATTTCACTATTATTCCATGTGGGTAGTCCCGGAATAATATGTATAACATTTTGTCCAAATGAGATAAGATGGGTAAGCACATAATCTTGAGGAGACGTGGACAGACCTCCCGACCGAACCTAGTTCCTTGCTCAAAATGAAAAAACTTTGCAGACTTCGTGAAATGCTCAACAATTACAGGATTCTGAGTGTCTGGACGTGGTGAAATATTTTCTGGCGTGGGATATATATTTGCAGAGTTAAGAATGAAAAGCAAAATTACGCGACAAACGGGAAAATTTAAATCAACAATGTGAGCTGTGACGTTTATTGAAATATCTGATTTTCTTTCAAATACTCTTATATAACATCAGGAAAATTGTGTTAGTTATTGATATATGTAACATTCGCCGACAGTTGTTATCATGCAGAGCGATAAGCGCTTGATTAGCAGCCGTCCTTATTATATAATTACTACCAGATTTAAACGTCGGGTTTCTCCATACGGCAGGTGTATAGGATGAGATTGTTTGACAACACAGAAAGATTGCCAGGTGGTCTCTCAGAGGGTAAGAAACACGAAATTCGACGAGAGGTTTTTATCTAATCATATGAGATAAACAGGTTGAATATTTTTCAAACGATTTCAACATGATTAGCTTTTGAACGGTGATCAGCAACCACACACATTAGTTATCATTAAGTATGGAGTGGAGGCGTACTGCGGTGGTTGGGTTATCGAAAAATGGGTTCATCGAAAATTGATTAGCAAAACTTGCATACGATTACTGTTATCTGCTGTCGGACTACATGTTAATTCTTTGCGCATTGAATTTTGTATCACATGGCATCCGACATTTCCGCTTTGTTATGTCTGTTCCCATCTAAATTATTGAAAACTAACCGTTTTATACTGTATATTGCTCACCTCTATTGAAAATGACCTGTGCTAGGTGTAGCAATGCTGGGACTCAGCAGACGCTGTCTGAGTCAACGAGCATTTGTGGCCCGCACGGGTGTGAAACATATGTACAAAATGGCATGTAGTGCTATCAGTGACAGGAGTGATCTCACTTCAAATGCACTGGACACAACGAACACCCATACGGTCAGTTAGAGTCTCAATCTTTTAACTTTATCTACATCAGCTGCAGGTTTGACTGAGGTCAAGGCACCCTTCCTCCTCCAACTTGTCACACACGCACCATGACAGGATGGACTGACGCAAAAAGCCTGCGACTGCGAATGCGGGGACATTCTCAACTCTGTATCTCCTATTCCTTCCGAGGAGAATAGGATGGAAGAGCAATAATGGACTCTGTCCGAAAGTAAGTCAGACGTGTGATCTCTGAATGAGTAGATAGCGCTAGCTCACTCCCTGGCGTTGCAGTCACCAAGACGGTGGTTACCCTTTCAACTCCGCATATAGAGGGGACGGCAATGACAACGGAAGAGAGCCCTCATATAAGGGACAATTGAATTATGGGGCCGCTCTACCACAGTCTTTTCTTACTGAGCCATCTGAGTCAGTCTTGGCGTCTTCATTCTCCACGGACATCATCGAACTCGTACTCGCTAGCAGGCTTAACACCAAGGCAACCAAAAATAACACGGCCTTCCGGTTACCTTACCAGCCATGCACAGCCCCCAAACATGGGTGTAAAAAAAAGGTGACTTTGAAGTCTGCAAAAGCCCACTTGGAAGGCATGCCTTTCGGACGCCGTCCGTAGGAGTATGCAAGACGCGAGCAGCGGACGAAGGCCAAATCACGAATCACGGCAGACCAGAAGATACAGCCGGCTAATAAGATCGTATTCTACGTTCCCGAATTGTCCCATCGGACTCCCGTGCCTGTTTCCTAAAGCACGGACGCAAATCAGCTCACCAAGCACACGCATGAGTACCAAAAGCACTGGAACAATACAAAAACCGTCGTCGGAATTACCTATCCCAGAGCCCTAAAACAGCTCCGCGGAAAAATTGTTTTCCGAGAATTGAAAACAAAAGAGGCTTGTTGGGAAACAGTCTTATCGAAGAATATCCTCATTGACACGCCCGAACAGGTGCTTCTATCAGTGGCCCCATAACAACACCCTCCTCAGGTCTAGGTCTCACCTCCCAGGCTCTGCATCGCAATCCCTTTTTTCTGGTGTAATCCAACAGATAATTAGCTTTTAGGCTCACGTATATAAACCATTTAAGTCTGTTCAATAAGCTACCGGATACCACACAGGTAATTCATGAAAACTAACCTCACACGTTCCCTTTCACGAAGATCAGGCTTATAGGTGAAATCAATGACAATGAGTTGAGTGTGTCTGGTTATTCAGTTTACCGTGCTGTCCCTGCCCGACATCCCTTCAGCAGTAACTCCTGACACTCACTGTGGCTTTGATTAGTACTACGTGGCCAAGATTCACTCCTAGTGAGGGTTAATTATCACTCCTTCGCATCCGACGTCACCGACGACGGCAGCCCCCTGGCACGCCTGCACAAGTTCCTAGGACTACAACGCTTTGCTCGTCTGCATATTACCTGCTTCAATGTACGGTAGATAAACTGGGCACCAGTTTCTCACCAGGACTGTAGAGGTGGATTCTCGACTTACTTATCGACGCTGACACGATCGAAGGCGTTGACACAGCACCTCAGCACCCCGGCGTGACATCGCTTTGGTCAGATTTCCCTTCTGCTAGACCTGGTTATTGCTAACGAGAGCCAACTGGTATACAGAGTCTTTATCAAGCCACCACTCGGACGCAGTGATCTCTCGGCTCGCCTTCGACCTCGTTTGTTACTGGTTACAGCAACCAGCAAAAATATCCAGAATTTGAAGCTTTACTCAGGCTCATTTTAACGGCCTGAGAACCTGCCTGGGTTCTCTTCCTCCTTATGACCTTGTAGGCCAGAACTACCGCGCATTTCAAAGCGCGAGTCAGAAAGCTGACGAATTATTTGTGCCGAACAAACTGTGCATTGTCTCTTCACGAACATCCATTCCTCGCAGAATACGTCGTTTCTTGAATGACCGTCTACATGCATTCGCGAAGCACAAGCTCAAGGGAAATTAGGAGGATCTGAGTGGTCTCCACATTACTCGAACTAGGTACAGGCGGCAAATCCGTCAACACAACAATGCGAACAAGGAAAGATGACATCGTATTCAGAGAACTCGGGGACATAAATTGTCCATTAAGTATGTACGACGATGCTACAACCCCCTGGAAGAGAACGTCAAGAATGAACAAAAAACCGCGAGCAGTACCTCCATCAAAAATGTAGCTCAGCCGTATTGCAAAGTACATGAATTATCAGAACGAAAGTACTCGAACCCAACTCTTGCAACTCAAAACCCTCAAACAAGAAAAGAAAAGGACGGCCTTTACTCGGGATCCTTTTGCTGCTCAGCCCGGAGTCAAAACAGCGGTACACAACGGCCGTATTTATATGGTTCTAGCACACTTAACAAACCAATCATAGGCAGGCGCGAAACTCGAATTTTCTAGAACATCAGCGAGCAATCGAGTTCTCGAAATAGAAGCATCCATTTCCCTCGGGAAATACAGTTTGTTCTTGGGGAATAATGCTTTTCCCATCACCTATTCTGTTGAGACTTACTGGTACCGTCGCTGTCCTGGGTCGGGTTGCACTGGATAAGTGGGCTTGCGTTTCCGGTCCGTTCACCGTCTTGGTTGTAAGGCAGTCAGCTCACCGTTCGGTCTACGCGTTGAGGTCGCCGAGGTAACGGCCCTGGGAACTGGCTGTGTTGAGCGCTTTATATCAGAAGTGTCGGAAAGTAGGTCCAGTGGCATTTGGTTCCTTACTTGCCCAGTGACTTTGGAATAGCGTGAGGGAAGCTGGTTAGCGTGGCGCACCCATATGTCGCCTCCTACGTTGACGTCGTAGAGGACCGGGCCGCTCTGATGCTTGACCGTCGCTGCTTTCCAGTGGGAATGACCCGGCTGATAGTCTCTTGCTTGAACTAACTCTCCGACGGCAAATATACGTCGGGGTAGCAGCCGCTCATCTTGAGGCAGTTTTTCTACTGAAAGTACCGCGTCGAATGTTGACCTCAGGTTGCGGCCCATGAAAGCTTTGACGGGTGATATTTCACTGCGAATCGCCAGATTCGGGGTGATACTGTGAGTGAGCACTTCTTCGGTCGGTCCCTCCCAGCGAGGCTTTATGAGTGATGTCTCGAGTGTGTCGACAAAGCGCTCCATTTGGACGTTCGATTGTGGTTGGTAGAGTGTTGAATGCAGATGACAAAAGTTGTTTTGAATACAGTACTCTGCGAACTGGACAGATGTGAACTGCGATTCACTATCTGAAACAACCATTTTCGGGGGCCATGTTGATTAACGATCCGTCGTAGATTGTTGATATTGGCTCAGGTTGTATCATGCGCCAGTGGGGCGATCTCATACCACATGGATTATGCATTCATCAGAATGAATATATCACACAGTCGACGGGTCCTGCAAAATCCCAATGGAGGAGTGACCACGGATGATCTTTGGCTGAGGCTCTGCGCACGGCGGGTTCTTTGCGGTTTGGAGTCAACGACTGAATTGCCTAACCAGGTCTTCGATCTGGGTGCCGATCCCAGGCCAGTAAACACAGCTCCTGGTGAGCGTCTTGATACGTTCTGTACCAGGGTGTCCAGAATGAAACTGTTTGAGAATGGTTGGGTGAAGCGAAGAAGGGATGATGATGCGGTCAGCAAACATCAGGCAGGAGTCGACCACTAACAGGGACTCACGCCGTAGGTAGAACTAGTGGAGTTCATCAGCTGGTGGGGTTGGTGGCCATCGGGTTCCTACATACGTGACGGCTTGTTGTGTTGTATAACAGGCAGTTTTGTTGTGGGTTGTACACTACTCACAAGTAGTGTATTACCCACAGGCGACATTCAGGAACAAAAGGACAAGCTCCGTACACGACGAACAAGAAGAGACTACCGGAACAATGTGTACCTGCTGTGTGAGAACTTTCGCCAAGGCGAATGACAACGTACTGTCACCCAATGTATGTGAATGCATGTCTGTAGTGCAAATGAATGTACGCGTTTGTGGTTTAGTTTTTGAAATGACCTGTACGGAAGTGTGCGCAATAAACCAACTTGCTGGCCAAGCGTCTTTTGCGGACACAACGACTGTATTCTGTGTTACCTCATTCAGCCGTCTAAAATCCACACAAAATCGGTACTCCCTGTTGGACTTCTTCACCATGGGAACAGGCGAGTTGTACGGACTGTTGGCTTCTTCGATAACATCCTCGCTCAGCATGTTCTGTATTTGTCTCTTCAATTCGTCCTCGAGATGAACCGGCATCCTACGGGGTCCGTGAGGTCGAAGTGTTCCGGTTGTTGGTATTTCATGGGCAATCCAGTTGCAAAATCCGTACGGATCATCGTCGGTCGTGAATACTTCCGCGTATTTCTTGACCGTGGACTGGAGCGAGGGGGCTGTGCAACTGGGGGTTTTAACCTTGCGTACTTTGTTGACGCTATCCTTTCGCTGTCCTATGAGCGTCAGGGAGCCATACTTGGTTGGCAACTACTTGAGCTTCAAGTCAATCACGGCATCTGTTGCAGCCAGAAAATCGGCTCCGAGTATCGTTTGCCTGGTTTCCGGGGTCACAATGAAACGCTGCTTTACGATACGGCCGCCGATACGCACCCCACATTCTTTCACATCGTCAACTAGTAGACTATGACCTCCAACCGTTCTGATCATCATGGATGTCGGTTCTAGG
Organism: Paragonimus westermani; assembly: GCA_008508345.1. Taxonomy (NCBI): domain Eukaryota; kingdom Metazoa; phylum Platyhelminthes; class Trematoda; order Plagiorchiida; family Troglotrematidae; genus Paragonimus; species Paragonimus westermani. The sequence continues at coordinate 1,616 of QNGE01009112.1, read as the reverse complement.
TTTTGCTTTTCGGCACGAGCAATCAACGAGGTAGCTGCCCTTGTATCGACTGAACACTGTTCTGCCTCTCCATCAACTTCCACCCTTGTATGTACGGCCCCCTTCTCCATCGCTCTCATTCCTGGTTGACCCGCCCAACAAAAAGAACAATCACGAAACACTTTATTTTTAGACCTCTGAGACCGCCGGATTGGGCAATCCTTCTTCCAATGTCCTTTTTTCCACATATGAAGCAGCCTCCTGGGTGATCGTTCTTCCGTGCTGCTGTTTTCGGGGCAGCTACATCCGCTGCGAGTTGTTCCATTGTCTTCTGCATTACCTCCAGTGTCTTCTCGCCCGTATTGCCGTTTGCATCCACTAAAGCCACGGATATTATTGCCAACTCCCGCGTCACCTTCGCCAAATCGTCAAGGTCCATCGGCCGGGCGACATATGCAATACGGACTTGGTCGCGAACCGCCATCGGGAGACCTTCAATGAACTGTTCCGTTAACAATTGTCGTCGTGATTCTTGATCCAATCCTGGCAGAGCCCTGTCCAGCAAACCTTGCAGAGTTGCGGTGAACACGGACGGGTCCGCTTCTTGTCCAAGCCTGGCTGCCCTGAACCGCCGCATGGCCTCCTGGCGATCGACCGGGCTGTCAAACGCAGCCACCAGCACCTCCTTTGCAGCGGCCCACTCCATCTTTGCAGAGCCTCTTCGCGCTGCGTCCAGTACCGCCTTCGCCATGCCCTTCATCAGCGTCCGCAGGGCAGCCAGCTTCCCACGGTCGGTCTTGACTCCGACCACTTCGGCCACGTCCTCCAAGTCCTCCAGGAACGTCCGGACGTCTCCATATTCGAACAGCTGTGGTCAGGGAATCTTCATCCCCGCGTTCGTCACGGCACTAGTCGTTGTGTCCGCAAAAGACGCTTGGCCAGCAAGTTGGTTTATTGCGCACACTTCCGTACAGGTCATTTCAAAAACTAAACCACAAACGCGTACATTCATTTGCACTACAGACATGCATTCACATACATTGGGTGACAGTACGTTGTCATTCGCCTTGGCGAAAGTTCTCACACAGCAGGTACACATTGTTCCGGTAGTCTCTTCTTGTTCGTCGTGTACGGAGCTTGTCCTTTTGTTCCTGAATGTTGCCTGTGGGTAATACACTACTTGTGAGTAGTGTACAACCCACAACAAAACTGCCTGTTATACAACAGTTGAAGGATGCGGTCAGATTCAGAGGCGCGTTTGATGTCGGATGCCGTAGTTTGAGTTGCGCGGAAAGCGTCCGGAAACGGTTGGCGCTCACCGTTACCAATAGATACAGCAGCAACAGCAGTGTCTTCTTCAGCGGAACGCTGGTTGCTGGTAAGGAGAGGAACACCATAAGCTTGGCCAAAATCCTCAGCTCGGCGAAAGCAGACGTCGAAGTTATAGATGATGAGGATGGTCGCCAAGCGCTGCAGGCGGCCAGCAGAACACACACACCTCTTCGAGCCAAAGATGGAAACGAGTGGTTTGTGGTCCGTCAGAAGGGTAAAGTGTCGGCCACAGATCATTATGTGAAACCTCTTTACACAGTGTTAATTTGTTGGTCCACGAACTAAGGAAATTCGTTCCCATCGCT
>QNGE01009111.1:0-14013 GCA_008508345.1 Paragonimus westermani | reverse complement strand
AGGAATTCGAATTTACAAAAGTAATCAATGTTCACTACCGGTTAACTGGACAGTTTCTGGGGGCATTTAACATCCCCAACACTATGGTTATTGATGACCAGCACGTTCGCTAAGTAACGGATACGCCGAATTACTGCAAACTCCATTTGTCATTTGCAACTGGCCTACAGGAAGGTAGTCGTTTGTCTTTCCGGATGGTATGCCCATAAGTAGGTTAGCGGGGAACACTCAGCATCCTGGTTATCGCGTTACAACATAGATGGGACAGTATTCAATTTTCACAAACCTAAATTGCCACTCACCCTCAAACTGGCCTAGATGAAGACGTTTCCACTGATTTTGAAACATCTGCCATCGGGGATATAACGTAGGTGTGAATAGACGATTCCTCCGACCTAATCGTCAACAGCAAGAAAGGAAGGCAAAGAATAGTGTATCCCTTAAACGCCCCCGAAAACAGACAGTTTGCTGCACTGAACACCTCACAGGTAAGTGGCAACGGTTGAACAGACCTAAAACTTTGTTGAGATGGTTATGTTTACTGTCGTGAGTAAACAGCCATTGATGTTGCTGAGAGGAGGTATTCTTAAATTGTCTATCTTTTAAACAATTTACAGTTTTACTGGCTTCTGTGGAAACCATACTTGGACAAAATCGACAGGACCTGTCCAACAAGAATAATCTATTGTGTATCGGAATAGTTGGCAACTAGTGCTATTCAGTCGAGCACGCGAATCAATGCACATTTTTGCAAACTCCTCTGGTTAATATTTGTCGAAGATCGGCCATAGGGCCTAGCTACATTTAAGAGATTTTCATGGTACTGCATTTATTGTTCCTAAATAAATATCTTCGTAACTTTGTGTCCTCAAAAAGGCCTTGAAATTGATAAGGTTTTCGTGAACACACAGATACCACACCTTTGAGTCTTGTTCCGAACTCTGTTATATTGTTCATGAACTTTGCGTTGTTTATGCCACGTGTTCGCAGACTGATACTGATGACAGAAACGACTGTATCTCTCAGAACACTGTCTCTCTACACGGTGTTGTCAGTCCGTAATCCAGTTTGTGTTGGTCTGGTCTCCGACAGAATACTGGCTTTTGTACAGTCCAAGTTTTAGCCAGTTCAGTCCCAACGACACACAATCGGGTTGATATCCAGTGATAACCTACGGACTCATTGTAACGACATAATACCATTGGAATTCATGAAAACATGTGCTACAGGATGGAACTTCAAAAACCGTGCATGGTTCATACTAGATCAACTTTAACGTATTCAACATAAATAGATTCCGTAAAACGGCAAAAATTGTGAATAACATTACCACCTATCATAGAATATCACATATTTACTGTGCACACCAGAGTTACGGACAGGATAAAAAAGTTGGCGGTCTATGAACAACCGAGAACAACGTACAAGGCAGTTTGGTAACAGATTAAGGAGAAATTTTATCTTCACACTCAGGTCAAATTACCTCAAAAATTAGATTCACGTGATATCATTTATGCAACCATGGCGAACTGTATGACAGTGTGTATCCTGTTGATAAAATACGATACTTATTTAAACGAGTTTTTTAACTTGTCAAAACTCCCCGGCTAATGCAGACTATGCTTCATCTATGTAACCAAATGAACAAGGTTGGGGGTAGATGAACGTATATTTTTCAGCGTCACGTAGTTTGCAGTTGATACGCAACGGGATGAGTTCAATTGAGAGAGATGAGAATAGACAGAAAAACACTGTTTTCAAAATTCATCACGTGTTAAACGAAATGTGACATAAAACGTAGCTTGGATTGTCGCTAGTTGTTGACACAAAGGTTGCTGACCGCTAGAACTATCCACAAAACAGACAGTCAACCAGTGCGAAAGAATGTAGACGCGCACAGACTTTATAAACATCACCTAAGGAGGTTATCATGATTTTCATCGATCCGCATAAATGGCGTGTCTAACTTTGCTAAATGCAGATACTACATTAACTGAGGGCGGAGCAAACGAGATGCGCTTGTGTGAAGAATGAGAGAGCATTCAATGAAACCAGTTAGTCAACTAATCCCAAGCAATGAACAGAACACATTGTGATGTATCTTAGTGACAAAGAGATAAATTTTCGAATGAAAACTACGACTCGATTTTGAGTTAGTTTGTGGACATCCGTTGAGTACACCGTTTACACGTTCTATCAAGATGTGCTCGTTGAACAAAACGCAGTGAAAACATTAAATACTGTTTCTCTCACTGGTTCGAATCCAGCCAAAGCTATGTATTTTCACAGTTGGGTCTCATTTAAATGAGAACAAAAGTAACAGATTAACTATGATCCGTTTCGAAATGTTAGCTGGCAAACGCAGATTGTTGATGCTTCACCAAGTCAACGATGTTCGGCTAACAGTACCATATCCAAGAAAAAAACGGCAAATCAATCCTGGCTACACCGTTATTTGCATCATTAAAATTACAGACGGATATTCAGAGCGTTTCACTTTCCGTATCTGTGACTATCAATATAGAAAAAGTATCGAGAACTGAGTGAACTACGTGATGAACTTACTGATTGGGGGTGTATATGAAATCGATTGCGGTGAGCACATGCAATAATTGATCTGGTCCATATAGAAAAGCAACCTACTTCGTTCGCTGGAAAATGTTTTGTGATCAAGAACATAGGGTAACAGAATGTTTCTTTGGAAAGACATGTATGGCTTACATTGCTACTGCAAACCAGATTATAAGTTGAGCTGACTTAGACAGCTCCACACTTCTGTCTCAGTCATACGCCAAACTGTATTTGAGTTGGCAATCAACATTAGTTCCAGTACGTTTAAACAGCTCGAAAACACCCAACAACTTTGTGGATGAATAGGCAAGTGAATGCTCGCAATCTGCCGACAACCTTTTTGTTCCGGGATGAAAGGTTTGTTTCTCCGGTTAACCTCCAGTGATCTTAATTGCTCGTGATAATGTTAATCAGTTCACCGAAAACTGGCTAGGATTCAATCTCACAACCGGATTACTAGAACGACAGTGAACCACCAATTCTACCAGTGGTGAGGATGAGGCTCTGTAACATTCCTAATCCCGTCTTGTAATCATCCGCNTCCTAGTCCCGTCTTGTAATCATCCGCCGACGGTGGCTTAACCCCGATTCAGCTTGAGAACGACGGTTCGGTTCTGAATTGTCGCTCATCAAGGTCAGCGTCTAGGTCGTGTTCGATGGTTCACACAATGCATGCAGGCCGAAACCACAACGCTCTGAATCAGTTATGTGTATTTCGAACAAAAATCAACTAATCGCACAGAGGTTTGTACAGCTAACTTGTGACATGCTCGCAGTGAGTGAAAATCAAGTCCTTTTGGCGGACCAAGTAGTTGACCTTCAGCCCTCGCTCTACTGTGAGACAATACAGGTGACCGTCTCAGCCCAGGCTTGGAGCGATAGAATCAGTGCACATTCAGGTGACATTGGAATCACGTGCGGATATAAGCCGCGCACAAGGAGGTCAAAGTACGTATTTGGTGAGATGATTATGTACGTCTCGGGTGTCGAGGCTAAAGTTCGATTCCTTTTTCAAGCGGGAAAGAGGGATGGGGTTTTACTTTCACGACTATTGGACTTTGGCTAGTTGCAACGAGATGAATACGGGTTAACCATGGCAAATCACATATCTGTTTAAGGCTACCTGTCGACATGTTTACAGGTATGCCTCGCAGATTAGACCATCAGTCTATCAACTAATGCTACTTGGATAGACGCTACGGTCTGTGTATCGTTTGCCACGGTTGGCGTAAACCTAACATGGTGAGAAGAAAGTACACAGTTGAGCGCCGATTTCATCAGAGCTCTTCGTGACATTTTTCCAAAATTTATAGTGTGAAATCCTTGGGCACGAACACTATGCAAGTGAGCACTGCGTTGGTTTGTTTCTCTAAACCAAGAGCGATGTGAATAGCACAGAATCCGCATGTTCCGAAGATAATACGGCCTCTCCAAGTTAAACGAAAACTCTATGAAGTGATATGTTTAAGGACAACATAACGTGGATTTCACCCAACTGGCCAGGTCACTCATGAGTACGTTTTTTGCTGCAAAACTGTTTATCAAAACCCAGCCAGAATCACAGACACGTTGAATTTGTTCAAGTATTGAAAACTGTACTACTTACCGAACAAGTTAAAAAGATCATGGAAGTTAGGAATAGAGAAAGTCGTTACCGTTCCAGTAGTCAAACGTTCGGAATGACAGCCTACACTGTCTACACTGGTACACAGTCAGAGGATGAATTATTGAAAAATACAAGTTGGTTAATATATATCTTTCGTTTGCAATGGGGACAATAGAGACAGTATTGTCTGGTTATGTTTTCAAAAATAATTTTCAAAGTCAACGGAAAACCAACTAATTCTATCGTAATTAACAGACAAAACAGGAGACATGGTTAACAGTTGAAGTTGATCGATCACTGAGGCAGCCCAAAACACATGGACGTTCTATGCCAAGTCTACACAATGGTCCTTGAATGTGTCTGTAACTAACTTATGTTCTTAGTTTTTTCTTTGAGCAAGCTAATATTCCGTGTCATGAGAGAAAGTGTCAGAGTTGAAACAAGCAATACTGAATTTTGACTGGCAAACTGTGAGTTATGTGGACAACCCGCCTCGAGAAATTAGGTAGCTTAAAATGACCTCGTGTAATTGACTGATCTAAAATAACCTCCAGGAGAAAAGAAAGGTTACTATTAGTGGAAATCGGGCGCAATCCGAGCTAGCTCAGCAACTTTTGATACCCTTAGGCAGATTGCATGGGTTATTAAATAACCCAGAGCTTCGGTCTAGTCATATTATGCAACTGCTCACCCACGACTGGCGACCTCATGCGCATAAGACAAGCGAACATACGTCTGATGGTTTTTAACATCAAACCACTCTATTCGTGAGTAGGGGACCAGAATGAAATGTCGATTTGACTGTGGGAATGATTATGAGAAGGTTTAAAAAGCGGTCAGGCGAGAACAAGTCATGTGTCACTGATGTCAGGGCTATTACTGTATGCAAGTGATTGATTCTGTTTGGTGTATCACTAGAGTGCAACGATTCGCAAGAGCACAAAGCTGTGACATGTTTCACGCACCCAATTTTGTATGGATACTGAGAATATGCATATGTGTAGGCCACCATTAGGAAAGCTGACTTGGTGTAGCCTGTCAGCATAAGCTTTTCGATATTGCATGATGATACTGTTCCTAGAACCAAACTTTGATCTAGCAAACCGATTCAGATTATTGTGTGAAACCCGATATTTTCACTGGTCAGTGCGCTGTTCCAAGCATAACCGGGTCGAAAATGATTGGTACAAAATTATCTGCACAGCAAGTCAAACGGAATACGGAATATGCGTTAATGATTCCAAATGTGCGTTGTTAACTGTTTGGAGAAGTATGTCCCTAATCTACATCAAAAGAGATGTTGAAGCAAACAGACATTGAATGATAAGGTTGTCAGTGCCCACTACCAATAGAAAAAGTTGTTTACATGCATATCATGTGGATTGTTAAACTAACAGCTTCCATCATACAGCCGGCAGTATTTGAACCGTCAGCAACAACGAAGGTATTTGAATCGCTAGGGATGTTTGATGATTACCTCATGTCATTGTCTAATCCATTGCTGATCCATGTTCAAACCACTTCATACATACGTCCACATGTGCTCCACCAGTCCTATTCATGTGGATGGTGTGCTTTTGATGAATCCTCACGCTGGTTCGTCCGGTTGGATTGGACAGTTCTACTAAATGGTCCAGTCACACAGTATGGAATATTACGTGATTTGTTGCATGCGTACGAGTAACCTTACAAATAACAGGTTGGTCCAGCACTTGTCCAGTTTTCGTTAGTTGATCTGCATGGTCTGGTAACTTCTTAACAGGGATCAATAAAGGCGACCGCTGATTGCCGGGTGGGGGTTAAGTTAACCGCACAGAATGCGCACGCAATATTACATAAGATGTATTCTGCAAAGATCGATCGAAATACATCCGCAGTGTGTCTTCCACAAACTTACTTACGTGTTCTTTATTCATTTGGGGTGGGGCATAACTGGTTTAACTTAACTGTGTGCTCGTTTCTCCACAGTGAGTACTAACAGTATAGCTTCATAACTGAAAGCTAAGGCTGTTGTTTCTTCCCATCACTATAGTGTAATTGATAAAACACTTCATTATTCCAAACGGATTAGTATGATGATGTGGGACACGCCTACTTGATATAGTGACCAGCTTGACCTATTCAACTAATGATTCATCGAAGAGCACATTTCAAGCCATTTATAATGGACTATTAAAGTTCCCGATTCCCTTGCCCACATATTCCTGGACAAGAATTTGAGGGAAACAACACAAAAATGACCTGTCTTTCACTCACATTACTTGTGCTGCGCTTAGGTTAGTCACTCGCTGGACATTGTTCCCCCTTACCGCTCTTCCGAAGGGTCACCACTGTCCCCCAGGTGTAGCATTAACCGATGTGACAGAGTCAACCTTGTCTTGCTCAATAGCTGACAAGGTGAGTTGACCACCTGCAGCTTATCAGTTCGATTGGATATTGTGACAATAAAGATCACATGAGGAGTCACGAAAAGGTCCCAAAACGAACGACCCACCATCCCCAAACTGCACCGTTACCCCATTCATCTGCGATAATCGTGACAATTGCATCATCGGGCGCATTTGAAAGCATGTTGTGATGATGCATACTGTACTCGTTATCACAATTGTTCCACCTAACTGACAGCTTCCTGAAAAGCGAGCGCCTCGTAGTCATCGAATAGGGTGGGTGGACAGAGAGTTTTTATTGACCCGGCCACCGACATGTGTGCAGTGAATACCGGTCAAACTTGGTCACAGTTTTGAAATTCCCTTTGACTTTTGAGTTAGGCTCGTTCAAAATTAACCATTAGACTCTGGTCTCAATCTCGCTAGAGCTCGCTAGTATTCACAACCACCGGGATTTGAACTCCAGTCCATGTTCTGTTGAACCAACCGTTTTCACAATCACATCACTGACGTCAAAGTAGGCAAGACCGAAGTATCCTATCTAAACATAGATCCATATTCTTGTGTGAGTAATACTCAGATCGTCCATAGCAGATAAGCACTACCTGTTAACTCCAATCACGAGTAAGTTAAAACCTCAAAAATCATTAAACTTGCTAAGCAATGCATTGACTGTTGACCACTTCATTCTAATTGCTTTCTACACCAATATTCTTGTTCTTAATGTCGGTGCTTAACTGGGTGTTGGATAATCACATGCGGCGTTATGCAGTCCCCAAAAACACATTGTCGCACAGCGCATCGTGAACAAAAATTCTGTCATGCCCGCGACAGTCCAGCAGACCGCTTGTAGAAAACATTAGAAATTTGTTTATGAATTTCAGTTCACAAAACAGTGGAAATGTCAGCGTTTGCCCGGAATCTATGCCCTAATTGGTGAGCAACTGTCCGTGAGGCTCTGTGTTCCTATTTAGCCAAATGAAGCTTGCCTAACAAGGACACATGTAGTTTGCCTTAATACAACAGAACGAACTCGTGGTTCCTACACAAGAACCTGCGGGTGGAAGGAAACCTCCGTCTAGTCAGGATTTCGTGTTATTTATCAACCTACTTGCCAGGAAAGTCTGATTACAGTGTACCTGCCAAAGAAGGTCACCCTTTAGTTACAGTCTTGGAGGAGAATTCCGGCTTTACTGAGCTAATCCCTCCAGTGGCACGAAACTTTCGTTTACAATGATTAGGTTAAGTAGCGAAAGTTTGTTTATAGCGTGATAATGGTGCTGGTCAGAACATGTAACCAATTTTTTCTCAGTCTGGCAAAATCCGTCATCGGTCTTTAGCCTCATGTGTAATGAACTACAAGTACTAAAACTGTGGCATGAGTACACAAACTGTCCTGTCTGCATGCATAACTAACGGCTGAAGCTGGCAGTTGAAATCGCCGTGCTGCTTGGGTTGATTCGGTTAGCACTAATAACAACTTCCTCTAAACATTTCGAAAAGAAAGCCAGCTACATTTTGCTGTTCCCTGAATCTCTCGGGGGTCAGTCCACGGTATCTGATCTATCATCTACAACAATGATGCGTGTTCAGCGGGGCATTCAAGCGTTTCAACACAGTTAAGTATTTTGAAAGTTTAACTTTTTTCATAGTAAAAACAACGTTAGCATTACTGGTAGTAACAGTGATCAGTGTTATCACATCAGCAGATTCGATCTGTTTTCACTCCACAAAGCCTGTATCGGTATTAGCCAACCAACTATTTTCCTGGTTTCGACCACAATTTTTACGGTCACTTTCGTAGAACGCGTTCATCTCAGTCCGCTTGTGTTTGATGTAAAATTTGTATGCATGTGCATGTGTTTCTCAATTAGTTTGCAGCGGAGTGGCACGGGGCTTCAAAGCGCAGACATTCGGCACAATAGTAACAAGGGAGGCCTTGCCAGCTCGGTTGGTTCACGTGACGTGAGTGTTTAAATGAGTTTGGGATAAGGACGTTGCGGAAAACAAAGGGTAGGCCAATTTGTCTAAGTCCACATTGATAGCTGGTCGACGACAGCTTGTCGTATGGGTTTCTCGTGGTGCCTGGTTCCCACGTGGCGCGTCTGATGAACGTCAGTCACGCACGCCGTGTGCACTTCATGCAGTCTTGTTGACTATATGATTACGAAAGTATAACGACTGTTAAAAGCACGTCGATACAAACAAACTGTTGCACGCCATGCGAATAGGTGCTGCATGTTGGTTAGCCGATCCAGTTTGCTATTTAGACAAAGGTTTATTGATCCGAAAGTTCCGATCGATTTCTCCAGATTTATTGCTCTCGCCTAACTGGAAGAAGCCCGCACAAAATTGACGTAAACCACTCTCGTGTTATAGTGTAGAATGAGTTTGCCTCAAATAGTCAGAAATGGTATTCACTCGAAGTACCTTACTCACCCTATCACCTCTTCGGTTGCTGATGTTTGGAGGCTGAAGCATAAAACGAGCCAACAGCCCTAGTATATTCATGCAGGAGGTTCTCACTTTTCTTGAAATAACCTCATCTAGTTCAATCTGTGATTGTGCCCACAGAGAGTTGGACCCAGTGGTAACAAATGAGAGATTGTGAGCGAACAAAGTTACCTTGATGAGACGCTCGAATTGTGTGCAAAAGTCAGCTCGATCGGGAGGCGCAACCTTCTGGGTTGACAGTATCGTGAACCTCTAGAATTTGGAAAGTCCAAGTTATCTGTAGTTAGCTAATCGCTGTTTCTGCCCATTAGAAATTGGATTTGCTATCACGTTAGCCATGCTGGTGGATTCACGGTCACTGTCATCAATGAATTTAGCCAACAGGTTAGCAGGTGTAAAGGCCTGTCTAGTCACTCAGAATCAACGGAATTATTCGATCTGCTCACTGTCCCCTTTCGGCAGACCATAAGACAGACACATCAATTATCGCGACGAAATCGTAGTCTTTGGTCGGTCAGATGTTGTATTGTATGCATCATCTCTTGGGGTACAGCAAAAAACGTTGAGCACTGTACACATTATTAAGTGTAACATAGTCGTCACAATGAAACAACCTCCAACTTAGGTGTCCGATGTGTTCACCTCGAAGCAAACGGTAACAGATATGAGACGCATGAGAAGGACGGTTCTGCTGAAGGTGTGAGTTTGCACTCCCGAAACCTGTATAGCAGTATGAGTATATTATTGCAACAGCCATGCTAGTAACTCATTTGTCTCAGATCGTTGGCATCTATTTGAAAGTATGAAGTGCATCAGATAACGGGTTTGTTAGGTGTATATGGGAAAAGTGAATCACCGTTCTCAATAGCTTCACTCAATACGCTCTCTCCTCTAACCTAAATAGACTGCATGTTTCCAGGTTAATGTCGGAGGTGGTTCACGATGTTTTGGTGAACAGGGCTATTCGATTTGCCGGTCATTCGCCTTCTCTTACTAATTCATGGTCAAACGATGCAGATGAGAGTGAAGCCAAACTTAACCTAATTAATTTGCTATTTAAGCACCCGTAAACACTTTCGATGTAGTTCGTTTAGATTACTCTTTCTTTCTGTATGTATCTTTCTTTTGTCAGTGTTTGCCTTTTGACCAATCAAGTCTTTCACAACTCTTCCAGAAACATGCTTAGACACAGTAGCTTCATTGGACAGGAAAATTTCCATTCACTGGGCGCTGGTAAGAACTTCTACTAGCTCCCAGAGTTGTTCATGCGTCTTCAAGTTAGTTTTTTATTCTATACATACGATTATAACACTTATTTTGTACAATCTACTCAAACAAAAAGTCGGGGTTGTAAGGTGAACTGCAAGCTCTCGGTGATTTCTTATTCTACACTGTCCTCAGGGAAGCAATGCAGTACAGTTGCGCCAGTAAAACAAACATCTTAACTGTCCGGCGTGTTCACCCACTGGACATAGTGGTGCATTGCAAGGTTGAGTAGGGCTGTTATTCAGTAAATCTGAAGGTCACACATGTTTGATAAGTTCATCAGGATGTACCCATACAATGAATAAAATGTTAGGCGGCAGCTGCTTAACATGACTTGGTTTGAGTTTTACCCCAAATACAATTGAATTATTCGCCTGCGAACATCAGTCATCACGCAGACCGTTCAAAGCAGTCATATGTACGTTTTCAAACACACATACAATCGTGCCTTTTTTCAGGATTCATTTGGACCTATTTGACTTCCTTCGTGAATATCAGTCTGAATTTCAGCAACAGTGCAGTTTACTTCATTTGAGTAGATGGTATTTGTGATCATATTGTGATTGAACACTATACCAAACTTCTTGATAGCAGCGTGTTCTGGTGATGTTTGGAGGTGCAAACTGAAGGCGAACCACGAGACTTCTAATAAGTTAGCGTCTTATAGATGCATTTATTCAGTTGCAATCTTTTTGCATGCTGAAGTGCGTTTGTCATATGTTAGTCAGACCGTACGAAGGGTTTTGATTTTGCTATCCGCTTGCCCTTTTATTCTTCAATAACACCCTTCATCCTTTGCTCCTCTGAATTATCTAGCTTTCCTAAACCATTTTACTGAAACCAATCTTTCATAAGTGTAACCCTTTCCAAGTATTGCTCCCTACCTACTAGGAAGGCGGAGTACACGGACCGTGGTACACTGCTGACGAGAATGAATGTGGACGTTTGTCGCCGTGGGTCAGTTGATTCCAACCTGGCCGCATATTTACAGTCTAATGGCTTAGTGCCTACCTGAGCCCATATGCTAGACGTGTGTTCTATTACTTCCGCATAAACGTTTCTGCTCGAATCTATTTATGAGAGGCTGAATGAAGTGTACATCTGACACCGGACCGATCATCAGTCCAAATCGTTTATTATTCATAAAATTCCTCTTTCCCTAACTCCTCTTCGTAAAATCCACCAACTCTATTGCTGACAATTTACAACTTACTTTCATATTTCTAACAAATCTAACGTTCCCCACCGAATTCAAAACATCCATTCCATAACTGCAAACTCCTAATGCTAAGTCCTATAGAACTGGTCACCATAGCGATCACGTTCTCCCATACTTCGCCATCTCTATTCACGAATTCTCGTTTCTCTTCCACCTTTTCTGAACATCCTCAACTGATTTATTTTTCCGCACCCGTTGCAATGTTCAAGGTCTTCATCACGACTGTCCACCGGTTTTCTACTCTCCAAATAAATGCATTCGTGAGTGCATCACACAGAATCAGCGGCACATAAGACAGTTAAGCTGCCTCCGGTCTGTGATCTATAAACTCCGCAATAGGATCTTTCTGTTCTCCCACATTACAAGCCAAAACGAGTAGGCAGGCCACCCCAGTAGATAACAACCATATTTTCTGCAAATCAGTTGCTTCCATTCTGGCCAGCTGTTATTCGGAATGTGAACGCGAATGATCACCGGTAGCATATGAAAACCGGTTAAACGCAACCCGTGATGTGACTCGTTTAAACTTAAGTTAGCTAAAACTAGAATGACCTTTGGAAAGAATACACTGCAACAAAGTGCAGCAAAAGAGAACGCTATCGGCTCTAGGTTGCGGACTAAGCGAGTCGGCTATTGTAGTGCACAGCCAGGACAATATTAGATCGCACAAATCGCCAGTCGATTGAACTACAAGTGTGGACCCGGACAAAAAATCCGGATTCCAAACCAACCCACCCGTCCAAGAACAAGCATCCTAATTACTTCGGGTTGACGCACGGCCTCAACACACTGCTGTAACTACGGCGAGACTAGTTGACACGGGGGTGTACGCACACTTTAAGTCAAGTCGCTCGGCCTCACCGCCCCGGTGTTCCGGCCACCACGATTGACAAACGATCATGTAAACATTCCAGTGCTTGAACGGTGGTGCCGGGCTGAAGGAGACCAACGTGCGTCGATGAGTGCGAATGGGCAAAGTAGAAATACCACAGACTGTGCTGTCAGGACAATTTTTTCACCAAATGATTGGTAATAAAATAGTTGTGCTCATGAAAAAAACAGAATCATAAATCGCCAAACGGTTGATCGAAAACTAACAATTTTCCCGTGGAATCTGAGCAGCTGATTTGCAGAAAATATGGTTGTTATCTACTGAGCATCAAGATGTGGGGTGTTCAGCCTATTCGTTTTGGCTTGTGAAGTGGGAGAACAGAAAGATCCCATTGTGGAATTTACTGATTGCACGCCGGAGGTAGCTTAATTGGAATTTTTTATGCCGGTCCAAGCCCTTGTTGCGGCACACCAACATAGTTTTACCATAAAATGGAATGCATTGCTAATTTCAACAGTGATGTCTGCCTCCTTGTTTACCCCAATGCCCAAATTGTGTGGTTGATTTACGATCACTAGCTTATTGCTGTTGATTTGCAACTGAACGACGGTCTTCCGTTGTCTGTTTTGCGTTTAGATCCATGCTACTACTAGTTAGTAAGTAGCTGTAAACTCTATGTCGGACCAACTTGTATCGATTTACTCAAGTGACATTCGTCTACATTCACGTGACCTGAGTAACACTCAAGTATGCTCTTTTTTTAGGATCTAGTCTCGTCAGACTTCGTAATTAATGCTGATTTATGTTGGTGGGTGAGTAAGACGCAGTCAGTAATTACATTCTTGTGTTAACGCGTCGAAATTTGCGATTTGCTTCCATTGTGGCTCGATGAGTGACATTGCCCGGTGGTGTCTTCGGCAGGATTATAATGGCCACTGACAATAACGACACGTTAGGCTTTCGTATTTAAGTTTACTTACTCTCTGATACAGTAAACGCAATGGTAGTTCTGTTGATAGACAACTCAAACGCTGGTGCGATATTAAAACCGCAGAAACGTGCTTAGTCGCCATTTTAAATGGCGGGTTGCATTAAACTGCAGTTACTATGATAAGCATGTTACATTTACGATGCTCTGAAGTTATTGTTGCAAGCTTCAATCTCACTGAGCTGAATGGCTCAAAATGATCCATTTCATTCACCTTTCACATGATCGGTTGGTAATGATACTGTATCCATCTAATCAATCTATGTCCTGTATTTCAACTGTAGTCTGACTAACAAACGATTATCAGTTCGTTTAGATTATGACTTCACTACGAGTTCAAAAGTGGCAATTTACAAACCATATTAACCAAGCATATAAACGCTTATTCAGGGTGAGCCGAGATCTCCTAATCATCCGACCGACACAAACAACCACCCACTCCTTACCACACCTTACCGTGCTGTTCATGTCACCACAATCGGTTCAGCTAGGCCTTATACGATCTCGCAAAATAAAATTATCAGTCACATTGTCTATCCTGAACTCAACCAACTCAGAACGTGTGTATGAAGTGCAACCGATCACAGCACCCCACTCACAGACGGTCCATTGAATGGTCGTGTGACCCGGATTGTACCTGTTGCGCCGTACGTCATCAACTGATGCTCGATTTCGTAGAGTTGGTGGAAA
>QNGE01009108.1:0-14022 GCA_008508345.1 Paragonimus westermani | reverse complement strand
TATGTCATTCTGCCCTCCAACGATCCATCCCGTATCTCTGTCGTATTTATCACGCGATTATCTCGATCCGCGATCATCTCGATCCATGCTGCTACTGAATAGTGGTGTGAGTAGTATGGTGCGACCGTCTATCCTCACTACACTAGCACTAGTGAGGTTACATGGTATATGGCGCACCGGTGTATGCAATGCAAGCGACGTAAGAGAAAAAGCCGTGTTTCAGGACGGGCTTAGTATGTTCATTTCACATACTTCCAAATGCATAGTTCTTGACGTATATGCTGCCGATCTCTTTTCTCAGCCGTTAAGAGAAAAACCAAGTTATTTTCATTTTGGAGAGCAACCACGATATAACAACCTTCCTGTACAATCCGCATCCAAACTAATCGCCGGCTGACTCTAAGTGAAGTAAACAACTGCAGGCATCCCTTCGAATACGACACTCTAATTGTTGAGTTGAAGCATTATGCTGTGAATTTCCATGGTAGGTATATAACGACCACTGATATACGAAGCACCTGTAATCGGTTAAAACCTCCGATTATAAGAAATTGTACACTGATTTTGCGGAAAATCTGCCGCAGGGTCTGAATTATACTGAGGAAAACGGCACAATTTTTGTCATCAAAGGTGACAATGACGGATGAACGTACACATGCTTCGCATGAAGGCGGCAAGTGCATTTGTTCAGACTTTTTGTGATTTGGTGAACGTCGAGGATACGCATGGAACCAACTGCCAAAAGTAAGTCTTATAACATTTCACATTTATGTTTGTAGCCTGAAGCTCTCTCAGTTTCTGATCACAAAAAAATGGGTCATGAAAGACCTGTGAGGTAAGTCTATGTTCGTAGTGAATAACTCGCTCTCCTACGTCATTTGTCCGAAATATTCTGTTGGGTTGTGGAGGATTACAATCGTGTCAGAACGTTAGCTATTGACAAAATCGTGACCTAAGTGAGAGCAGCACGAGTCGTCTCTGGGTGGAAAAAAACGTGATATTTCTATGTTCGAGACGCCATGAGGAAACACGTAAGTTGGTATAATTAACATTATAGTCAGCCAGTTTCCTCAGTCGCTAGACACGTCCTGACCACCGGTCACGTTATCGACCCACCTTGTGCACTCAAAATCCTGTTGCGCCTTTCTAACCTGAGATTCTTACGGTTTGCTGAAGCAGTTGCAATTAATTGACTCAGAAAGAACTGTTCGTGAGCTTGACCCTTTCCTGGACTTAATGTCTTATCCTAACTGGTTCATTGATTATCCACCCCTCAAATCGATTGTTTTAAAAAAGCCCCTATTATAAGTTTGGTACTAATGAGTCAATACGAAACGCTTGCATCTACCAGTTTTATGTTCTATCTGCTTTGTTCAAACTGTTCAAGGGAACCAACTTTTTCAAATCCCGTATAGTTTAAGTTAAAACACAGGACACCGAACGCGTACACTCATTTGCATGGCTGACGTGTGTTCACACATATTGGGCACGAGTACATTGTCATTCACTCTGATGACCCGTCCACATTGTGCGTACGCACTGCTCCAATAGTCGCTTTTGGTCTATCTCCTTCCAGGCCTTGGCACCTGCTCTTTAGTTTCTGAATGTATACACTATGCTACTCACGACCGAAGCTGTGTGCCATACAACAATATAACTTAAACCTATGCGACAATCCTGAACACCAGTAGTTCATAGCCCAGCGTTTATTGTAAGTTTGGTACTGATGAGTCAATACGAAATGCTTGCATCTACCAGTTTTTATGTTCTATCTGCTTTGTTCAAACTGCTCGAGGGAACCAATTGTTTCAAACATTATAATCACTATTTGGGTAAGTTCATTTATAGGCTGGTGTTTCTTTCATCACATGATTGATTCCGATAACTTATAAACTAGGTAAACATTTTGTCCGTTTAGGTTAAGGTACAACCGAGATATTGAAACGTTCAGATGATCCGACCCGAGGTTTCATTACTACTTGATGTGCAGTTGGCTTTATACAAAACCTAAGTAGACCACACGATGCGTGTAAATCTGTTGATCCACGAACTGAGAAAATTCGTTCCCATCGTTTGCATTCCCCATTTTTCCCACTAACCTGACACTTGTTCCCACTGCCTCACCTACCCCATTTTGTTTTATTGAACTAATGTGTCATTAAATGTCCGCGGCGCGAGTGACCATTCTTGTCCTGGTCTGCTGGCGTGTGTAACATGTCGGCCAGCCGACTCTACTCTGGATGCCTGTGACTTCGCGGACCAACCCTCGGGCAATGTTCTTCCGAAACGTTCTTCCGAAGTAAGGGTTCGAACAACAGTTCGAAAAGGAGGAACAATACAAACAAGCATGTGCCGAAGGTTCAGTAAGCCATACACACGACTTACACAAACGACAGCTAAAACGGCACCGACAACACAGCAGCACGCCCCGTCATACAACTCAAATTCAATTCGTGCGCGCTCGCTGGTTTCGGTTGTGCGTTACACGTGTCGGTTCACCTTAGACCTTGTTGGTCCTGTTGAGAAGCTATTGATTTTGCTGGACGAGACTATCGTCGCGAACGATTGAGACTTGCCTCTTGTAACTATTGATGCATTTCGTTAATAGTACCGTAGAAATTGTTGGATCCAATCTTGTTCTCATTTTGGGAACCTGTTTTTTGGGCTACGCGTAACTCAAAGATCAGACGTAAATCGTTACAATGCGTTTGCGTCTGAAAGTTAATGGAGGCAATCAGGACACTCACTCGTTTCTCTTCTTGTATGCTGGCAGAGCCGCATGTGTAGCATTCGTGGAAGTAAATTCCGATTCACCTTCCGCTCTCCGCTCGTGCTTCCTGATAGTTTTCTTCGACCACAATGAAACGGCATAATAGAACTTACCGGTGTTGCTCAAAATACGGACCTCATGTAACATAAGTTGGTGTCATCCGCCGGTGCACCCTACGTAAGTGAGCATAGAATATTCAAATACTCGATTGTGCACTTGGGTAGCCGGTTCCTTCGTTCCCTCCACCAAAAACGTACGACGCTGTGCATGATGCTCTCGAAGTAAAATGCCCAATACCGATTCAGCGGTCCAAACCGCTACATTTCATCGCACAAGTGGCTGAGACAATGCACATCATAAACCAGTTGGTCGCACCCACAAAATTAGCAAATTGGTCAACAAATTTGGGGAGAGAAAAACGGGCATGGTCAATAGAAGAATGACACCTACTGGGATGGGACAGTATATAACTGGAAAGAAATAGGTTTAAGATATTTTTCTTAAATGAGGTGGGGGAGGAATGAACGTACAACCACGGGGCCCAAGTATAATAAAAACACACGACACTCGTTGGCTTTGAAACGCTCGAAATTGGCAAACATACCAAATTCGCAGATTAAGTATATGGGTAGGTGGAGAACTGGTACCTCTAGTTTCATCTCAACAGCCCGGTGCATGCTGTTACACAGACACAAGCCTAACCGTTTTTTCTCAAAAGCACTAAATGTGGACTAGCCGTTTTACGACACCGAGAAAAACAAGGTGCATTGGGTCTATTGGGAAATCGGCAACCATGTTTAGTGGCAGTTGAAGTAACACTGTGTTCCCGATATGATGATCCGGTTGATGTGTTTCCCGGAACGACGAGTCCGTGAGAATGCCAGATGACGCCGAAGGGAACGTTATTTTTCGCTAACTGTGATAAGCGCCTATTTTTACACATCGGTTGCAACCATATTAACCGTTGTGCCTCTTTGTTTGCATGACATATCCGCGAGCTGGGGCATCGCAAATAAAACACTGAATGTCCACATGAATGGTGTACCATCTTTTCACCTCACTTATTTTAATTGTGACAACCAGTGAAAACAATCCCTGCGGTTTCTGTGTTATACTTTTGAGCGAACAAACTTTAATAAGCCTACTTCAACCAAGCGTAAAACACGCAAACAAATAACACGTTCACAAAACTTACAAAAGAACTGTTAGTGACGACAGACCGCATAAGACAACACAGCCGCACTCACCATGCACGAAATAAATGTAACTGCAGACGCGCGTCTACCGGCCAAACCCATTAAAAAGAACGTGCACAAACTAGCAGTAATCGGGAAACCATGAGAATGAAATGGTTTTAACATAAAAATAATTGAGAATTTTTTTAAATGTGTTTAACAACCGAACAGAGCCTTGTAATCATGGTTCTTCATTCCATTCCGATTCCTCGAGGATTACTCATTCAATAAATGATCCCTGATAGCACGGCTGTTCCCTGAGTGTTCCCCGAGTGATCCCTGAATGTTCCAACTGGAGGGTCTGGAAACACTCAGGGAACGGTGGGAGAAAAGATGCGCGCAGCCTCATTGAGCGATCTTATCATACGCTACACATTGTCTATTTTCCTACGGAGCTCAGAAGCGTTAAATAAAAACCTATTCTCACACAATAACGACGACGCAATGTTCCACTTCACGAGAAACGATGTAAAAGGCACAGAGATATTCATATGCTAAATTAAGCGCAATATTTAGAGCAATATTTATATCACATTGGCAGGTACACAATTGGAACCACAGTGCAAAGATGTCGGTGGCAAGATCGTCGACTTGCTTCGTTGCCCGCAATCTCGCCTTCCGAATCCACCGTTGCGTGGTTCCCTTGACACCCGCGTGCGATACGCCGGGGTAAGTCTTCTTCATGACGGATTCTACATTTAACAAGTGATGACTTTGTGATTGAACATACCAACGATGGCTGCGACCATGGGTGAGGAGGCAATGGTGACGCGATTGTTTGCTCCTCTCCAGATTATGGTTTTCGTCACTTCATCCGTCAGTAATGTTCTTATAACATTCCGGATGCACTCACCCATGGAAGTATTGCCGACACTGCTGAAAAAGGTCACCTGGGTACTGTGATTCAGAAAAATTGAACACACCAGATGGGTGTATATTTCTGCTTCTTCCAGCTTCATATTCAGCAATTGCATGTCCCCTATGAACTGTATCGGGAATCGCACGGGGAATTGCGCGGTGGATGACGTACCGGAAGCTGCATGTTGGAATCGCAGGGCATTCACTTCAAGCCGTATGGCGTGCAGCTCCTCGCGGATTCTGATGTTTTGGAGAACAAAGTTCTCAACTACATCTGGTGAACACGGTGATTATTTGTGGTAAACGAACTTGCAGTTCAAATCTCTCACTTCTTTGGCAGTGGCGTTTTTACACACAACCTCACGATGTGCTGCTGGTGGACTACCGATGGTGGAGCTGAATGCTTACTGGTTGACATTTTACCAATGACATACCTCGAAGCAATAGGGCTGGAAAATGTGGGCAGGTTCTCCATTGACCCTAATGTCCATCGTGTTGGAGATGGAGATGCGTGAGGCATATTCTTCAATTGTGGTGGTGTTGGCGGAGAATAGTCAATATCGACGCCGTACACTGGGGGTTTTCATTTCTCTTCCACTTCATACGTGAAATGGGAACGAACGATAGCTTGTCTGCAAATGTGACAAGGCGATTTCACTGTACCTCACGTTTGCCACCGCGATCCATTATGTCCATGGCGTCAGACGACGGTATGTCTGATAATTGTTCGAGGATTCACTGGTATCTGTAGGCCAAGTGGAAGTCAACTAGAAAATGTTAGGAAAATCAGAAGCGCATACCTGTTGCGCGATGCACCTTGACTTGGGACAGCTTCGAACCAGTGGGTGCTGTCATTTCACCCAATAGCAACTTGTGATGCTTCGTTGATACCCTTCCCGGCCAGAGCGCAAACCCTGGCCGAGTAATCCACGAATTGTGCACCATCCACACGCTTTCATCCTCGAACTCCACCAGCTGATGCATCTGAAAGTGAAAGTGTCTATAAGAGGAAGCATTCTGTTCTTGCTCAGGAAAACGGAATTAAATTTTGTATGATTTATTTTACTGACGATTTTCCAAGTGTGCATTACTGGGTAAAATACAAGGCTGTCCCTGAATGGTAGAAGCAGCCCTTTGCACTGAATACGTTCACGGTCCACCCAGCAAGTGGATGTGTACATATGGGAACACGGGAAGCTGTGCTGTCTGCTTGAAGGCAACATGTCAAAAAAATCGCAACAAGCTGCAAAACGCTATATGCGAATGCGTCTTCCAGCCGAAGCGCTGATTACCACGGGTAGTCCATCCACCAACACCACGTTGTTCGGCTTGACGTCACAGCACATGACGTCTTCGTGAATGAACCTACTCTGTTTGTTCGCTGCTATATGAATGGATGTTGCCTTTGCATCGTCAGCAAGTGCACCGTCATCTTGCGGGTGTACATGCATCCTTTCCGTTGTGCGTCGGAAGATCTGCGAACAAGGCATATTTGAAGATCGTACGAAACCGCGTAAAGTTCTTATGTACGACTCAAATAGAAACGCCGAATAAGAGTCTAGCTGTCCGTGCAGTCTGACGTCCCCACACAGGTGGCCGACACAGTGGAAGTTGAACATGAGCTCCGATTCACCGTAGAGAGCAGCGAAATAAACCAATGTTTTTCGCAGCAAGGACTCTACGAACAATATTGTTCGTCTTCCTTTTTCTGTGTAATCACTGTTCTTCTTTTTAAGTATCCCATTTTCACGATTTCCTGACATTTTTCTGAGAGTCCGATTCTGGAAAATGTTGAATATCTCAATTAATATTGGGAACACGACAATATACGTGCTGCAGCACACACCTGATTACAGTAGGCAGTCAGAAGACCACCCGAGTTACATTGGCTAAGGTTAACACCATGGCCGGGAAAATATTTTGCTTCTGCCCAAATTTTGTGCAACCTCCATCTATTAACCAAAATGAAAACGTCAGCTATCTCGTCAACACATCTGTAACAGAACGACAGATGTACACACAGTATAGCGATCACAGAGAGTCCCGACGCAATCCAAAACCAGAGAAAAGACTTAAAGAACAATCACAACCAGTGTATTGGCGATACAGAGACGAAGCGGTGATGCGCACAACGCCAATGGCAACACGAAAATTGAGGTCCCAACAACAACGGGATTTTTAATCGTTCCAAACGAGTAAGTCCAAGGAAGAATCAAATGTCACAGTTCTGGGGACGTTCATGTCGTGTGGACCACGCCGAGTAGTACGTAAGTGGGCGACCTGAAATAGATAACAAGGCAGAGAACATCAGTGGAAAGTTTGAATTGCATGCGCGACAGTTTCTATATTGTCACACATCCCACCATTAGCTTATCGCAATTTTCTGCGTTCTTGACAAGAACGTTTTATTCACCAACACACACCTTTTTTCTGGAGTGAAGAAGCTTATTCTGCGTTTCTTAGAATACACAGCTAACCACAGCCTCCAGGAAGTTAGAAACGCACATATTGACAGTCTACCAAGGTAAAAGTACACGCCTGCGTACAATTTTTAGCCCTTCCCATACTCAATCCCATCAGTGGATCAAAAGTATCTGTATAATTTTCGGGATAAAGGCGGTTCTATTCACTGGAGTGGTTGTGGTTTTGTGGCGTGGTTTGTTTTTCAAAACCGTTAGCTTCTGTTTCTCGAAATGATTTTATAGGTGTACTGAGAAATACACGGAAGTTCAATGGCATCACGATCAATAAAATATTTCGCGAACTGGTGGAGTTCACGTTAAGTTGGAAAAATTACTGGTCGAATATGATGCAATTCAATCTCGTAGACTTGGGATAATATCCCTTCCTTAAAGCTTGAACTTAACTGAGCAGGAAATCTTTCTATTCTTTCCGACGATAAAACGTTTATTGAATCATACAGACTAAGCGTTTCACAAAGCTGAAAACGTGAAATACGGCATTGGTTGATTTCCAGCGTAACACTGTGTGCCCAAACTAAGCACGTCAGTGGTATTTTCCGGGTCACATTTGGCATGAATGGTCATTCGTTTTCGCAGCTGAGTCCACCTGAAAACCAAGGTAGGTCTTATGATGACGTCTATGGAATGTATACCGAAAGCTTCACTGAAAATGTAGGAGACACCTATGAGGCTGCCGAAAACCGCATATAATATGGTCTTGGTGTCCAGTTAGCCTAGGGGTGTGTACTGAACGGGAAGTGTGATGTGTGTCCGTCCAACCTAACCGACCAATTAATTGTGGACTCAATTTAGCGCAACCTCGCTTGAATGCTGACAAAGTGACCTGTTAAACGAGTAAAATGTAATAGCACCATCCGCTTAAACACCTATGTCTGCTCCAACCATTTGTCCTACCGTGTGAATGAGGCCAAATTTCACCCCATGCTGAAAAACAGCCGCATGGCGAAGTCACTGAGAAGTAGCACGTGCAAAATTCGAATTATTTGGAGGCTGTGGAAAAAGGGGTACACAATACCTCTGGTATTTCTAAGTGCAGAAAATAGCCACTAGTTCGCACGTTACTCTGGCGTCCTCCTCAATGAGTGAAGCCGTTTATCGAGTCTGATATCTGCACGATGATTGTGCGTACATCGGTGAAGAAACTCAGTTTACTCAGTGCCATCAAGGGATGATTCGCTTCGGTTATGTCCAATCGTGCTTTCTTGAGCTCGTGTGCACGCAGGACTTTGTCCACGGACATGTCTAATTCGACATCCATCGTGCGTGAAGTGCAGGATGTCTCCTTCGTATTCCACGGAGAAGTGCAGATAGTGGCTGAGGACGACGGAACTGACAAATATAAACCAAGTGTGGAGCTACGGGGTGATTGTCGTTGGAGCTGCCTCCAACAGAATGAACAGAAGGCAATTCAAATTTCAGATTTCAAATCCAGGACTTGATGAAGGCCTGCGCCTGTTGACGTCCTGATGCTTGACCGGTGTGATCCAGAGATTGACCAGACTGCGCTTTCTGTTGATGTATTTAGTGGTGGTCCAAGGGTAGGGACAAGAAAAGGAGTATCAAAACCTGGCTGTTCTAAACAGCAGAAGCAAATCGTATTTCTGTCAGCACAAAGTAGGAAAAAGGTTGTTCCAACATTTGTCTAGCTCTCTTTCGAATATATCTACGCTGGCGGCCTCAACGATCTTCGCCGTCAACTTATTCCAAGAGTTGACCACCCAATTGGTGAAAAAGTTACATCGGACAGTTAATCGTGATCTTGTTTCTTGACTGTGAACCTATGACCCCTTAACTCTCTGTCATGAAGCATCTCCAGCAAATCTGCCATGAGGCTTGTTCCAGTGTGGTGGGTAATTTTGTACATTCCAATAAGGTCCCCTCTTACTCGCCTGCGTTCCAGCGGAAATCAGTTTAACGAAATTAGCCGGTCTTGGTAGCTTAGACCCTTCATACCCCATGCCATACGTGTGGCGAGCTTTTGTACTTTTTCGAGGGCGGCTGTCCTTTTTGAGGTATGGTGCCCAAGCTTGGACACAATATTCCAAGTGGGGGCGAAATGTAGCCGAGTAAAGTGGAATGGACACCGCTGGACAAGGGTTAGCGATCGCTGATTTCAATCGATATAACGCCCGCCGCGCTTTTGCCGCGGATGCGATGCACTGTGCGGGTGGAGTAAACGTACTAGTGACTTGGATACCCAAGTCTCTTGTTTGCTGCTAATTTGTTAGTTCTACTGTCTGTCCATATTCATCCCTTAAATACTTGGGTGTTGACTGGAGAGCTTTAGTGAGGATATGACTTTTGAGAACGTACAGCGGTAGATCCCACTTTAATGTCCATTCGCAAATTTTCAGAATGTCCCCTTGCAACTGGAACTGTGAGGAAATGCGAAGTAAACGATTCTCATAAATCGTCTTAAAAGATGTAGTATAATCCATGTTCTACAAATAACACAGTATCATTAGTTGCTCTTATCATGAATAATATCTCCATTATCTTACAGATATGTATATATACGCTACTGTTTCTGATAAACAGATTGGGAATAACACAACGTTTCGAGCAAGTTGTAATACTCTACGTTTCAACCACCTCGGGTGGCCTTCATCAAGAGTGTTGTAATCGATTACAACACTCCTGAGGAAGGCCACCCGAGGTGGTTGAAACGTAGAGTATTACAACTTGCTCGAAACGTTGTGTTATTCCCAATCTGTTTATCAATAACATGTTAAACACGACGCCCAAACTATTTAACTTCATTCATACTACATTTGGTGCGGATATCTTACGCTACTGTTTCACCCAAATATTATATACAAACGTTCTCACACACAAAAGATCGAAATAACGGCAGTCTGGCCGACTTTCAAAAATAATATATGGCTAGGTAGTTTTAATTATTGACAAAGTACAAAAACATATCACCCTCTAACACATATTTGGGGGATTAAAGTCTGCCCAAGTTACGAACGTAAGAAAACGGAAGGTCGGATGAAGTGATATGTCTATCCATGATAACCAAACGACAACGGTCTACGATAAAGATTCTTGCCTTTTCTTCAAGCACTCACAAAAACCTCTGAGCCAGGCGCGGGGAAATAATTGCCCTGAGAAAGTCAATCTCCATATGTTGCTAGATATTGACATCGTTCATTGGTCGAGGCTTATCCTCGCAGTTTTTTCGTGCTCACAGCCCAAAATTTGTAGGCAGGTTCGTTTGCAACTTGTACTTTGCGCCTAGTGAACCCGCCACTACGCGACTGTTGCACTTGCCTGCACCCACATAAATCGTTGACCTCAGGACTTGTAACTTCGGTAAAGTCACTATCAAGCATTGTTGCCATTTTCATCAATTCGGTTTCCAGCATCTCCACTTTATTAATAGGACAATCGTCTTTACGATCGTATTCTTTCTTGGACCGGAATGAGTTGCTCAGCAGGCTCGGAATTTATAGACGCCCGCTGCATTACAGACACGGCTATTTTAAATATAACCTATAGACAGAAGTTGCGAGTAGACTACACGTAGCCCCATGAAACCCTAGACGTCCGGGGTTAACTGTGTTCAAGTCTACTCACCAATTCGCCAAAGTTTATCGGTTAGAAGTTGCAACACCCGAGCACACTGACCTTAGGACACGTGATACATGAATGTGTTCTCCCGGTCACCAATCCACTGAAGCTTCTTGAAAGAAAACCGTGTCATTGGGCGCGCATGACATGCATCCCTCTGCGAAGAAGAGTCCTGTTACCTGTCTCCAATAATTGACCGCTGATCTCCAGGTGAACAACATTGACGATAATACCAAAACATCCTTAAATTTCTCCACTATACACGCCTCAGTCGATTCTTTGGCTATGGCCAATTATTCCAAAGATTTCTTTAATCTTCACAGGGGCATATCTGAAAGTAATGAACTGTCTGCTGTTCCAAATGACTGTGGAATGCCTGCAAAAAATCAATGGAACTCAGACTGCTTCACGCAACGATCTTGATCGCACAACTAAGACAGCCACCCAATGGTTCCTACCAGTGGAATTACAACAATGTGCACACACGCACTGTCAGCGCATATCCCATGAGTGGAAGTTTTCTGAGGCAGGCGGAAGGTGAGTGCGATTTGTTGTAGCAGCATCAGTCAAGAAGGCGCACACAATGGACACGCCTCAGCAAGCGGTGCACTGGGGGTCAATCAAATGACTGGTGTCCATCACCATCACTTCACTGTTTGCCGTGTACATCAGTGCAGTTAATAGTGACGCTTAGGGAGGTGGGCTAAGCACTCCCAACAGTAGCTCAACTGGTCATCGTGCAGTTGATTGCGCCTTCGGGTTCTGCCTACGCTTATTGGTCTGTTGACGTATCTCCACCCAGGAAACATAAGTCCCAATTGAGACCAAGTTCGAGAGACTTCACAGGGCAGCCGTCCAAAAAGGACTCCCTCCTGTCTTTTTTTGTAAGGGAAGACCCAGCCTTAGTCAAGGGGCTGGCGGCTCCACTCTGGAAACTGTGGATCACTGAAGCCGTTTCAGGTGATTAGGGTCTGACTGCTGGCTTCATCCCTATCGCGTCGAATTTGTTTGTAGACATTGAACTTGTTGGTCTAAGTATAGCGTGTGAGAAGCGCGTGCACGGAGGACAAGATGAATATTGTCTTGACCGTGGCGGCACCGCTCACATGGTCACATTACACCAGACGCCTGAACTTCGCCATTCAGGCAGGAGACCGACAACTGTTGTCTTTTTGGACATCGGAGGGGCGTTTGGTTCGGTTGACGGAGCTGCACTCTGGAGCCGTCTATCAGAGAAGAGTGCGTCTAAAGTGTCGACATTTTAGAAAAAACCACTATCAGTGCTCGGGCAGGATTGGGGCTCGGGGCATATTATCACCGCCTTTTAGCATCTCAACTGAGGTGCGAATAGGTTGTCCAGTCCCCTCGATCCTACTCACATATGTAGCGGAAGTGGTCCGAGAATGTGCCCTAACAGACTGCGAAGAAAATGGTGTGGGACTGCCCCTAGGCACCCGACCTTGAGACACAGAGTATGCAGATAAAATAGCCCTAATCTGTGAGGGTTCACCAAGAGCCCAGAACGACGAGAACAATTCGGAGGATTCAGTTCATCGGTTTGGTATGATCTTCACACTGATAGATTGTAGGGTGCCGTTAGAAAACAAACAATACACTGTACTTGTTCTCCTGATGACGAACCGTCGGAGGTGGCCGAGAAGCTCATGAACTTCGGAAAGCACATCGACGCTAGTGGGGTCACAAATCATGTTAAGAATATTTGGATGACGTTCGATTTATTTGGGGGTAATCTCGGACTCCCAGCTGAAGACCGCGTGTATAATGTCACCGTACGAGCAATCTCAGAATACGACTGCACCACCGGGTGCATTCGGGAGATAGGTGGCCATGGCGTATTTGCTTTGGATCACCAATCTCTGAAGCGTCATGTGGTGGGAACAGCACACTAGCAACGACGGGTTTTGCTAAGTGTTCGGAAAGTATAGACTCTCTCAAATATTGAGTAAGCTCTTTTGGTGTGGCCACATTTTACGAATATGAGCTGACCGTCTACCACACTCTGCCTCGTTTGCGAGTGGTGGGTTGGGCTGGCAGCAGCAACCTTGTGGCCAGCCAGTGATTATCGTATGCAAAAATGTGCTACTTTCTAGCTTCTATGACAAGTTAGTCAGCATATGCAGCCTGCAACCAGTTCGTAATTGTGTAATTTCCTTGCATTCACGCTTTGGGTTTCGCTGTAAAGAATGTGGCATGTTAACCAGTCTCTTTTCAAATTTACAAATAAACTATGAAACTTAAGCGTGGATGCATTGAACACCCCAGGTAATAAATTGTAGCTGATGCTGCTTAAACTTCCCTCTACTAAGACTGAATGAACCGAACTGATAATAACCGAACACCCAAGCAGGATCAAGGAGAGCAGAAAGGTAAACAAACACAGAATGAAACGTCGCGCCTCGAAAAAACGTGGCGGAACCTTTGTATAGAAGTTTAGCTGTAGCTGATGCCAGTTGTACACACTTAACATGCAGTAACACACTGCGTACTGTCCACAGTTCACCTTTGAACTTTATAATACCTTTCTGTACGTCTCGTATACACCTGTTTTGTATACATTTCAACCGTACCGTTGTTTGATACCCTCATTTTTTAATTGAATGGTTACAATAGTAAAACGAGCGTTTCCACGCGCCGCCGCTGTCTTCTCCTGTCTGGTGGACTTTTGGTTTGTTAAGTGATTGCACGGCAAAACTTTCTAGCTCCGACCATGGTCGGAGTTGGTAGTTGCAACTATGCATGATTGCAACTACCAACCTACCAAAATTTAACGCTCCAAAATATTACGTCTCATGTGAAATTATTCATCCGACGTCATTTAAACCTACCCATCTGGCACCGTTCTTCTTCAGCGTGGTGGTCACCACACATTGATTTGAAAAGGTCGACATTTTAACTCACCAGCCTTCGGCTTTTCACCGAGTGGTCCCATTTTTATTGGAAAGTCTTTCGTTTTGTTTGAACGCACACCCTTTGCACTTGTCCGTAACTGTCACACTTCTTCTTTGATGTTATCATAATTTGTGGTTGGTTGTCATTTGGTTGGGCGTAAGATTATTGCACATGGTCCTGAGTGGTTCTTAGG
>QNGE01009107.1:0-10690 GCA_008508345.1 Paragonimus westermani | reverse complement strand
TATATAGAACGTATCACAACCACCTTAAGTGATAAAGCGAAACCATTACGCGCAAAGCTATTTCCAAAAAACATCGTCGAACTATATCACGGCGTTACACAAACCACGATTGCCAAAAACAGTATCTACGAGCATCACCGACGCAGATCGGTTAGGTACCGTACTCCACTCACAGTCACGTTACCCACTCTCCTGTTTAGTGGGAAGTGGTTATAACGTTTGTGCCAGAGGTATCTCAGGTTAGCAAATATCAACCGAGCTCTTGTGTTACCAAAAAAGATCTATCTTGCCTCCAGTTGTACGACAAGCAAATTTTCGACTGAATGGTGACCATCACTGTGGAGGCAGACAACAGGCCCCCCAAAGAGGTCGTTTGCACTTGAATGACGCAAAAAAGATGCCACATCATAGTGCCTCATTCGTTAAGCTTTAATGCAGATTGCTGTTTTCCTTTCCCACGTGACATAGTGTATTCTTGTGGCAGGCTACTTGCACCAAGTGCGGTACGTAGTGTGTCCCACATGCTCGAGTGTTGTTTCAGTCCACATCTGCTCTCCTTGCTGCGACTTAAGCGAGCGTGATCTATCACTGTACTATGAACTTCGGCACTGCATTTTTGCGAACAAGATTTCGTGATCGCAGTCGTCGTGTGCAGTGAAAGGAGTATGCAGCACCGGCACCAATTTTATGCCATCGTCAGAGACAACAATACATCAGTAGTTCTCACTGATGCCTAAATGTCACACAACCATGAAGAAGAAGAAAAGCAAAACCCTGTACAGGAAAAGAGAGGAGGAAGGAGGAAGAGGAGGGGAAGAGACATAACTACTAAACATAGCCACGTCCATAGTCAAACATTCAACATCAAGCTTGCAAACAAACAACAGAGCTGTGAGTGGAAGTAAGGCGTCAACAGCAAGACAGCCTCCTCACGGCTTCCATTGCCCCGCATCGTCAATTGCGCCCACTTGACAGACAAGTTGGCCAAACAACGACAACATGCAAGCCACTGAGCTCGGTTAGCCGCAATCTGACCGAACGTCTCAAGCCACCGACTCTGGGAGTCGCGAGGACCCCAGCCGGGGAGGCGAACCCGATCTACAGTGGCCAACCCCTTCGTGAACGACAGGTCATCATCTGTTCACCTCGAACCTCGCGACAGTCGGTCGCAGCGCAGGCAAAGAGTGCACGGTGTGACGGACGACTAACTGGCATCCTTAACACATCACCTAACCACCTAAGTGTGTGCAAATGTGAGGAGTGAACAAAAGAACTCGTTTGATAATCAGAGTGTCAAACACCCGCTTCCTGACCTCTTCGAGACCTACTCGTTAATGTCATCCGACACGGGCAGTTGAACACAAACATCGGTATTCGAATACCTGCGGGCGGTTCACGTCCTCTATCTTGAACGGTCAAGGTTCGTTACCGTAAAGTCATACAGCCCTCACTATAGTCTGATATACGCGAGCCTTAAGATTCAGAGAGATACCTCTTTGTCACCATAGGTGCCTCAGTCTGGCGAACACCGCCTTTGCCTTGGAGGTGCACATTTCTGCTTCATTCCCCACACCAACACCGTCGCTGATGAAGCTTCCCAGGTATACAAACCGGTCAACAACCTTCATGACTTCATTATGTAACGTTGGATTTACGTGATCACAGCAATCTTGCAGAAGCATTTTACATTTTGAGACTGCGAAGTGCATTCCGAAGTACTTGGCAGCCCGATTATGCAATCATAGCTGAATCGATTGAAAGCCCTGAAAATCCATTCCATCGGCAAAGATGTGAGACAACCAACAACATGAATCTCTTAGCCACATTCACACAAGACACGAAATATGCACATACCTTGACTTCGTCAATGTACAGAGAGTCGAACACAGTTTCGGTTGGTCTCACGATAGCAGAAATACGTTTAATCCGTTAATCATACCATTTCAAGTTCGTAATGCGACTTATCTGCGAGTTAGTTGTGTAGTTTCTGTCAGATCTGATAGTCCATAGATCAGTGAAGATGAAAGGAAATATGCGGAAACGCAGTCCGCATTCAGGATGGTATGGCATAACAAGTAGCACGTGCACTAATGATCAAAATTTACCGGAACCATACGATCGACTTCGTGGTTGTTGTTGCACATCAACCAGGAATCGAATAGCAACAAGCTTCAACGCATCAAAAGTGGCAACCATCTTTAACATTGTCATTATCATAGTTTTACACATAGATCGGGGAAATTAAAAGCAAAATTCCATAGGGGACAAAAATGACCAGAGGGCAGCAGAGAGGTTAGCTATTTAGCATGCAGCGTACACAGAAGGGATAAAGTTGCATAAATAAGAAATAAATAAGGATTTGAGGTTCGCTGTTGCAAGATTTCATCAGTGGCGCATGTCCCAGGCATGAGCGGGACTAGGACTCCGGACATGCTTTCACGAGGCAAATGCGTTTACTACTGTGGCATTGATTTCACATTGGGCATAAATGCATTGTCATGTGCGAGCAGCCACATGTGTACGCTTGTGTGCAGCGCTCAGCTTAGTCGAGTGTTCCAACTAACCGGACAACCGTTTCATCCAGGTGATCGGCTTGTTAACCAGGCTCGTCAAATTATCTGTTGCGTCAGCGATTTAACACATGAGATAAGACGCAAATAACACAGATCTGCACATGAAATGTCCTCACTGTACGAGCAAATGCTATAGTGGGTGTCACCTTCAATCGATCGATAGAGGGCGATCGATGAGAGCGAAACTCGAAAGAGGCTGGCTGGAAAGTCTATCTGAATGCGAAGGCTGCGATCAAATGTGAGTGATGGTCAACTTGAAAGTAAATAAATAAGAAATATTGACAATAAAGCTGTACACAAATGAATAACACGTTTCGGAATGCATGACAGTGTCCAAATTTCTCGCGGAAATGGTCCATCTAAAACAGCCACTACAACTGAGAACAAGTGAATGAAAACGGTTTGCTTCTAGCCATGCACTCCAGAGATTTATGGCACGGTTACGCACAGTGCGATGTTACTCAAAAAACGTGAGGATTCCATATGAACGTCCCACATGTGCAGTCCGTCTGGTAGTGAGATATGGGAAACTAAAGATGAAAACGGCTGCGAAGCACTGTACATGGAGTTGAATTATCAGGATACATAAATCGGAATTCACCTCGCGTTATCGTGATTTCCGACTCCGTGTGAGGACAAACGGTCAGCGGACAAGCGGTCCGATATGATTTTGTGTAAGTTGATTCGTGCGTTCGGGAGTGAACTCCGACAATAATCTCGACATTTGTTTAATGAATCAAGACAAGAAAGCACACCCCTAAAATTGTTAACACTCATGAAAAACTCCCAACGATGAAATGCAACTTTTAACTGTATCTTGTAGACTTACCCGCAAAACTGGCCAGTCCTTGTCAGATTTTGAGGATCCCGAAGTGTACGGTACTCGTTCCAGCCACGGTTCAAACATATGTTTCCACAAACGTAACGAAAGCTCTTTGAAACGTCCCTGTGTGAGGTGAGAACGGAAAGAATGGTAGGTCATAATAAGCAATTTCACTGGATCTAAATATTCCACGGTAAGCGGCAAAAAAGTCAACAATATTTACGCCACTCGCTAATTCACGATCAACAGAAGGCTATTGAAGCCACCAAAACCTTCAGCCAAATAAACTGATTAAAAAAACGGTAGAGTGATGTAGACTGATGCAAAACGATGATTGGGCCGTTTAAGAAAAGGGTGGTTTAAAAGTTGAAAAACCTCTATCATCAAATGATACCGCTTGAAATAATGGGAGGTAGACGCAACGTCACGCTACCTTAAGTGTGCGTACGTGATAACCTATAGAACTTTCGGTCGTGATACCGTTACTATGTCCCAACAAATGTTTAATCTTCCAGCAAGCTCGCCAGCCTAACAGATACTCGCCCGATGACCGTAGTTCAACTGGAACAGGAAGTTATACGATCCAAATCTATACAAAGTGAACTGGTATCATACAGTTCTGTCACAACGAGACTGGACCTTGACGCGGTGTGACGGCTTGCGCATCTCGATGATCTATTGGGCTATACTGGACGGTGTGATGACCACACCAACAGAGTTACTCNAAGCTGTCTCGCTGATGACGCCTTACTCTCACTTGCAGCTCGGTTGTGTTGTTTGCAAGGTGTAGGCACCTTGATGCTGAATGTTTGAATAGGGACGTAGTCATTTTCAGTAGTTAGGTCCCTTCCCGTCCCCTTCTTTTTCCTTCTCTCTTTCTATATAGGGTTTGCTGTTTCTTCATGGTTGTGTGGCAGTTAAGCATTAGTGTGAATCACTGATGTATTGCTGTCTATGATGATGATGATGATGACAGTGTACTAGGAGTGACACATTTTTCGGGAAAAGATGCCAACCTTCTTTCAACCTCCAACCTGGAGGACCAGGAGACTGTGGTTTGTCAGACCTCTACCTATTGGCCTGCCTGGTATGAGTAACTCTGTTGGTGTGGTCATCACACCGTCCAGTATAGCCCAATAGATCATCGAGATGCGCAAGCCGTCACACCGCGTCAAGGTCCAGTCTCGTTGTGACAGAACTGTATGATACCAGTTCACTTTGTATAGATTTGGATCGTATAACTTCCTGTTCCAGTTGAACTACGGTCATCGGGCGAGTATCTGTTAGGCTGGCGAGCTTGCTGGAAGATTAAACATTTGTTGGGACATAGTAACGGTATCACGACCGAAAGTTCTATAGGTTATCACGTACGCACACTTAAGGTAGCGTGACGTTGCGTCTACCTCCCATTATTTCAAGCGGTATCATTTGATGATAGAGGTTTTTCAACTTTTAAACCACCCTTTTCTTAAACGGCCCAATCATCGTTTTGCATCAG
This sequence comes from Paragonimus westermani, assembly GCA_008508345.1. Taxonomy (NCBI): domain Eukaryota; kingdom Metazoa; phylum Platyhelminthes; class Trematoda; order Plagiorchiida; family Troglotrematidae; genus Paragonimus; species Paragonimus westermani. Next base: position 5,796 of record QNGE01009107.1, on the reverse strand, counting down.
TCTACATCACTCTACCGTTTTTTTAATCAGTTTATTTGGCTGAAGGTTTTGGTGGCTTCAATAGCCTTCTGTTGATCGTGAATTAGCGAGTGGCGTAAATATTGTTGACTTTTTTGCCGCTTACCGTGGAATATTTAGATCCAGTGAAATTGCTTATTATGACCTACCATTCTTTCCGTTCTCACCTCACACAGGGACGTTTCAAAGAGCTTTCGTTACGTTTGTGGAAACATATGTTTGAACCGTGGCTGGAACGAGTACCGTACACTTCGGGATCCTCAAAATCTGACAAGGACTGGCCAGTTTTGCGGGTAAGTCTACAAGATACAGTTAAAAGTTGCATTTCATCGTTGGGAGTTTTTCATGAGTGTTAACAATTTTAGGGGTGTGCTTTCTTGTCTTGATTCATTAAACAAATGTCGAGATTATTGTCGGAGTTCACTCCCGAACGCACGAATCAACTTACACAAAATCATATCGGACCGCTTGTCCGCTGACCGTTTGTCCTCACACGGAGTCGGAAATCACGATAACGCGAGGTGAATTCCGATTTATGTATCCTGATAATTCAACTCCATGTACAGTGCTTCGCAGCCGTTTTCATCTTTAGTTTCCCATATCTCACTACCAGACGGACTGCACATGTGGGACGTTCATATGGAATCCTCACGTTTTTTGAGTAACATCGCACTGTGCGTAACCGTGCCATAAATCTCTGGAGTGCATGGCTAGAAGCAAACCGTTTTCATTCACTTGTTCTCAGTTGTAGTGGCTGTTTTAGATGGACCATTTCCGCGAGAAATTTGGACACTGTCATGCATTCCGAAACGTGTTATTCATTTGTGTACAGCTTTATTGTCAATATTTCTTATTTATTTACTTTCAAGTTGACCATCACTCACATTTGATCGCAGCCTTCGCATTCAGATAGACTTTCCAGCCAGCCTCTTTCGAGTTTCGCTCTCATCGATCGCCCTCTATCGATCGATTGAAGGTGACACCCACTATAGCATTTGCTCGTACAGTGAGGACATTTCATGTGCAGATCTGTGTTATTTGCGTCTTATCTCATGTGTTAAATCGCTGACGCAACAGATAATTTGACGAGCCTGGTTAACAAGCCGATCACCTGGATGAAACGGTTGTCCGGTTAGTTGGAACACTCGACTAAGCTGAGCGCTGCACACAAGCGTACACATGTGGCTGCTCGCACATGACAATGCATTTATGCCCAATGTGAAATCAATGCCACAGTAGTAAACGCATTTGCCTCGTGAAAGCATGTCCGGAGTCCTAGTCCCGCTCATGCCTGGGACATGCGCCACTGATGAAATCTTGCAACAGCGAACCTCAAATCCTTATTTATTTCTTATTTATGCAACTTTATCCCTTCTGTGTACGCTGCATGCTAAATAGCTAACCTCTCTGCTGCCCTCTGGTCATTTTTGTCCCCTATGGAATTTTGCTTTTAATTTCCCCGATCTATGTGTAAAACTATGATAATGACAATGTTAAAGATGGTTGCCACTTTTGATGCGTTGAAGCTTGTTGCTATTCGATTCCTGGTTGATGTGCAACAACAACCACGAAGTCGATCGTATGGTTCCGGTAAATTTTGATCATTAGTGCACGTGCTACTTGTTATGCCATACCATCCTGAATGCGGACTGCGTTTCCGCATATTTCCTTTCATCTTCACTGATCTATGGACTATCAGATCTGACAGAAACTACACAACTAACTCGCAGATAAGTCGCATTACGAACTTGAAATGGTATGATTAACGGATTAAACGTATTTCTGCTATCGTGAGACCAACCGAAACTGTGTTCGACTCTCTGTACATTGACGAAGTCAAGGTATGTGCATATTTCGTGTCTTGTGTGAATGTGGCTAAGAGATTCATGTTGTTGGTTGTCTCACATCTTTGCCGATGGAATGGATTTTCAGGGCTTTCAATCGATTCAGCTATGATTGCATAATCGGGCTGCCAAGTACTTCGGAATGCACTTCGCAGTCTCAAAATGTAAAATGCTTCTGCAAGATTGCTGTGATCACGTAAATCCAACGTTACATAATGAAGTCATGAAGGTTGTTGACCGGTTTGTATACCTGGGAAGCTTCATCAGCGACGGTGTTGGTGTGGGGAATGAAGCAGAAATGTGCACCTCCAAGGCAAAGGCGGTGTTCGCCAGACTGAGGCACCTATGGTGACAAAGAGGTATCTCTCTGAATCTTAAGGCTCGCGTATATCAGACTATAGTGAGGGCTGTATGACTTTACGGTAACGAACCTTGACCGTTCAAGATAGAGGACGTGAACCGCCCGCAGGTATTCGAATACCGATGTTTGTGTTCAACTGCCCGTGTCGGATGACATTAACGAGTAGGTCTCGAAGAGGTCAGGAAGCGGGTGTTTGACACTCTGATTATCAAACGAGTTCTTTTGTTCACTCCTCACATTTGCACACACTTAGGTGGTTAGGTGATGTGTTAAGGATGCCAGTTAGTCGTCCGTCACACCGTGCACTCTTTGCCTGCGCTGCGACCGACTGTCGCGAGGTTCGAGGTGAACAGATGATGACCTGTCGTTCACGAAGGGGTTGGCCACTGTAGATCGGGTTCGCCTCCCCGGCTGGGGTCCTCGCGACTCCCAGAGTCGGTGGCTTGAGACGTTCGGTCAGATTGCGGCTAACCGAGCTCAGTGGCTTGCATGTTGTCGTTGTTTGGCCAACTTGTCTGTCAAGTGGGCGCAATTGACGATGCGGGGCAATGGAAGCCGTGAGGAGGCTGTCTTGCTGTTGACGCCTTACTTCCACTCACAGCTCTGTTGTTTGTTTGCAAGCTTGATGTTGAATGTTTGACTATGGACGTGGCTATGTTTAGTAGTTATGTCTCTTCCCCTCCTCTTCCTCCTTCCTCCTCTCTTTTCCTGTACAGGGTTTTGCTTTTCTTCTTCTTCATGGTTGTGTGACATTTAGGCATCAGTGAGAACTACTGATGTATTGTTGTCTCTGACGATGGCATAAAATTGGTGCCGGTGCTGCATACTCCTTTCACTGCACACGACGACTGCGATCACGAAATCTTGTTCGCAAAAATGCAGTGCCGAAGTTCATAGTACAGTGATAGATCACGCTCGCTTAAGTCGCAGCAAGGAGAGCAGATGTGGACTGAAACAACACTCGAGCATGTGGGACACACTACGTACCGCACTTGGTGCAAGTAGCCTGCCACAAGAATACACTATGTCACGTGGGAAAGGAAAACAGCAATCTGCATTAAAGCTTAACGAATGAGGCACTATGATGTGGCATCTTTTTTGCGTCATTCAAGTGCAAACGACCTCTTTGGGGGGCCTGTTGTCTGCCTCCACAGTGATGGTCACCATTCAGTCGAAAATTTGCTTGTCGTACAACTGGAGGCAAGATAGATCTTTTTTGGTAACACAAGAGCTCGGTTGATATTTGCTAACCTGAGATACCTCTGGCACAAACGTTATAACCACTTCCCACTAAACAGGAGAGTGGGTAACGTGACTGTGAGTGGAGTACGGTACCTAACCGATCTGCGTCGGTGATGCTCGTAGATACTGTTTTTGGCAATCGTGGTTTGTGTAACGCCGTGATATAGTTCGACGATGTTTTTTGGAAATAGCTTTGCGCGTAATGGTTTCGCTTTATCACTTAAGGTGGTTGTGATACGTTCTATATATACGTGCTCACTGCCTACCGTATCACATCTTGTTTGCGTCAGTTGGCGAAAACAGAAGGGAGAAAGAAGTCTGCACACAGAAGAAAGCGTAAACTCACGGTTGAATCTTTGAGCGCATCGATCAGGCGGAACAACTGAGTCAAAAGCTCCGGTCTAGCGTACACAGTGAAGCTCGCCAGCGTGGTAGGAGAAGCTTTGGTCAGGTCGTCATCCACCCGTAAGTGTTCCATGTTTGCATTCTCGCCTGAGCAGTGTTGCAACAATTCAGTCATTTCAGCGTATGATGGAAGGGTCGCTCCAAAACCCCCGAGAAGTTGGAGATCGGACAGGAGTTGGGACAAACCTGTGTTGGAAGCATACAAACCGGTGGTTTCGTTCACGCTCAAAGTGCGCCAGACCAACCATCGACGCCAGAGACTGTCAATGTGTTCGTTCAAACTAATCTGTATGTGGAGTGATTGAAGAACAAACGTTATTGATTAAAAATGTAGTTTTTACGAGGAAAATGTAGTTGTCAACACTAGACCAGTTAAAAAGTACGCCATCTGGATATCGTAGTTCAGAGTGATCATTTAAACGGTCCGCTGGATGTTGAGCTTGGCATTCAGACTGCGAACTTTTCACTGCCACAGTGGATAACATCGTCAGTATGTAGGGATTTGAACATTCAAACTTAAACGTTTAAACCTCTGTGTATTGACGATTCCAACTCGTGTGACGACGAACAGTTTATAGTCTAAGTGCTAAGATCAGTGAGGAACCCAACACTTAAGGTACGTGGATTTTTTGGGAAATTATATGTTTATCCAGAAAAGAACAACCCAATCAATCGAAATTCCTGTTTGTGTCAGCTTCACATGAATCATTCTGAAGTAGCTCTCAAATTTCCAACTATGCCGCCGGGCCGACGCGTTTTGTTGCACGCATGAACTTTATTCTGGAGGTTCGTTGCAACTAAAGAACAACAGTGTTTAAAAGAAGTATGACAGACAGCCCACCCGAGGTCATAAAAATGTGCCCTCTCTAAAAAAGATCAGGTATATCACCATAACAATAGCGTGCATCCGCGGTTTGCTACACCTCACTTGTAGCCCCTAGCTGGGATCGTCAACCATAGAAGACCGCCCTAAACCACAAAGGAGACATTCACGTGCAAACAGCCCTCATCAATGCATGCGGCTTTGGTCATTGATCGATGTTTGATTTGAAATGTAAAGTGGTTTGGATGAATGGAATGATAGAACACTAGATTGGTGAAAAGTTGAAGGGACTGAACGCAATCAGAAAGTTAGTGCCTGTAAGCGTTTTGTTAAAAGCTGTATCAGTTCTTGGCCTTTAACACAAACTGTTTGGCGAAGACTGAGTGACGGTATCCCAAGAAACGTGCGAACGGAGCTCCATGGCAAACGGGAAGGACTTTTAACTTCAGAAATGATTTTCACTTCTTTGTTTTGTCCGAAGCGTGGACATAAAAGAAGACCTGAACTGTGAAGGTGAAAATATAACTTACATTTTATTAGAGTTGCATTTATATTTGGCTCTTACAAAGCAGAAAACAAGTTGTACAGCATACAGAACGAAGTGGGTTGGGTTATGTCTCGTGTAATCCGAGGGAAGCACTGAAAAATACATACAGTGCAACAAGAAAACATGCAGGATAGGACGAGCCTATAACGGTCTGGAACAGATTGCTCTCCCACATAATACCCTTTACGAATGAATCGGAATACATAACAAAGGGCTTGCCTGAAGCTTATGCGTTTAATAGCAAGGAATCGATTTGCCATGGAGTCGTGTATCAAGGACAAACTGCCTCATCAACTCCAATCATTTATTCGACATCAATTCGTCTGCACACATGACAGATGCATGTAACCAGAAAAATCCACCGCTGATTAGTGTACAACCTCACCCTGCTGACGGCAGCCACGTGAGTTCAAGTGCACAAAACACCCTTAAGCACAACTGAGATTTTAGAAAAATGCCGTTGCTTCCGGCAGACACCATTAGTATTCGTTATCTGAAGTTGGAAATGAACAAATGGAGGAAGTAAAAAAAGAAACCTGTCTACCATGACGACAAT
>QNGE01009106.1:0-14038 GCA_008508345.1 Paragonimus westermani | reverse complement strand
AACACGAGTGTCAGCGGGCTAGGATCAAGAAAACTTCTGCTTAAACGGAAAGGTCCTTATTTGGTAATTTTTCGACGGGGTCCAGTATACACGATCAAGAAGGACGGCGAGAGGAGACGAATGCATACCAGTGAATTAGCAACGTCGTACGGGCTGTCGACGGAACGAACCAGAGTTTCACCACTCCGGGGGGAAACACCGCGTCGATCGGAGAGAATTTGTCAGCAAACGCAGAAGAACCAAGAACCTCAGAAGGGGGAGGAATGTTGAGAGTAGTGTTGTGAGTGATATAATGCTCTCAAAATTGCCTGTTATACAACACTATCATGTGACGGTCTGTTATGAATGAGTGGATGAATAATGTATATTCACCAGCACATACGTGAGAAACACTATGGGTTATCTACGATTACTGCAGATAATTACGAATGGTACAAAAGCAATAATTGAACAGTGGCACAAACGTGAGACCTGCTAACAAAGGGACGTGTTAAAGAAAGGATTGTCGTTCGTGAAACTTTGACGCGCGCGACAGAAATATAGATAGTTCACTCGCTTCACATATTTAGTCCAAAAATCCGGAATTGCAATCATTTGCCTTTTAAAGAGTTGTGTGAGGGTTTGTGTTTCAGATAATTCAAGGTCACTCTGGGGAGAACGTCCAAACACATTTTCGGATTGTTTCGTAATTACAGAAAATGTTAAAATAAGTCGGTTCTGGTCAGGCGGGATGAAAAATTCAAAAATCCAGCAAACGATTGTGCAGATTTCAGCGCGGGATTTCTTCGATTGCTCGAAACCGTCAAAAAGTTGAGAATCTCGCGAATTGTTCAGTCAAGACGAGGTTCTATGCTTTTGTCCGTCGCAGAAAAATTCCTCGCACGATGGATATTCATGGAATCAAGAAAAGAACGCAATTTCACACGCAAGATGAAAATATTTGGGGTGATTACAGCTACTATGACGAACAATGTGTGTACGAAATTTCTTGGCAAAGAATTCACCAGATGTTATTATTTTTGATATGGTTATTGAAATATACAACCCTGTCAACTGGTTGTTGTGGTATTTTGCCATGTACTTGGGAGTTATTCAAGCAAACGGAATATTGAGTCGACGATTTAGAAGGTCCCGTGAAATGTGTGTGTGTGATAAATAGAGCTTACATGAAGTCATTCTGCTGGATCTACTAATAAGCGCCAATTCCACAATTCCTAGCTATTTGGGCAATGGATATACATCAATAAACGCATACCAATAAAATAACGCTGAGTTGTAAACGGTTTAGTGAGCGTACATTATGCCAAATGCTAAGTAATCGTGTGAGTAAATGATACAACGAACCTTTTCAAGTAGGTTGTTTTCGAGGGAATTAGGCAGCGGGGATTTTTATCTACGCTATACGCAGTAGACGGCTAAATGTGTTCTGGACTACACTCGAGAAGGTCATCAGGAGATACAGAGAGTTTGAAGATAGACACTGTTTTTGATAACTCGAGAAAGCCGTCTAAACCCTATTTAAAACGCTGAATGTTGCTACTGGCTCTGCTTTTGTTCGGAAGTTTATTTTATATGTAGAAATACTTTACAATGCAGAAGTTTGCGCGTATATTTTTCTGATATATCAGGGTTGGCAAGGTGGAACCATTATTTTTTGGACTTCATTTAGGGCTGTGTTGTAAATGGATGGTGAACGCTATGGTAATGGCGTCCGAATGTATGAGTTTATAAGGAATTGTCAGGTTCAACTTTAGTCTACGTAACCAAAGCGGATCAATACCAAGTTTTTGACAGCGTTGTCTATAGGTTAACGAAGGAGAACATCCGAATAAGCTTTTGATAAATGATCGTTGAAGGTTTTCCATGACAAGCCTATCAGACTTGCTGAGGCCCAGCACAAATTTTTTAGAGAGTCAGCTAAGCAGCCGGTAGACTGAACGTCTTTATGACACAGCTTGAGGTTCATTTAGTTCATGCTGCCTGTAACCATACGTGTCCGGAGAAATTGAAGGACTTTGAATACCGTACTCCTAGATTTCTGACCAAAGTGGCTGCATCAATATTATAACCATCTAGTGAGACGGAACCATGGGGTAATTTACAATCATAAGTGGTGACGTTAGGATTGCTTGTTGAGGACGTCATTAGCCATGTTTTGCGCCTCTTTTGCAATGACGCTAGATCCTGTCGTATATTTTGTAGGCAGTAAGCGATGTTACTGTACTGACGGAACGTGTAAACAATTTTGATATCGTCAGCATACAGAAAGGACTTGCCATGTCTAATAGCATCACATAGGTCATTTATGCACATTAAGAAGAGCAACGGCTCGAGAATGCTTTCTTGGATCACCCCACTAGTCACTGGTTTTGGTGTTGAGCAGTGCTGTCTTATTTTGACGGCAGCCAGCTATACAAGAGATCTTGTGTTACGAAAGACGCTATTCTGATCAAGAGGCGCTTATGAAGCACATGATCAAAAGCTTTTTGCACGTCTACCAGTATGATAGGTACCACGTTTCCTGCTTTGACCGACATCTATGTATGAATTAAGAATTCCAGCTGACATGTCATACAAGAGCGGTCACTAAGGAAACCATGATGCTAAAGAGGTATAAGGTTTTGTGACCTTATGAACTCAACGAAATGCACCTTCATTATCCTTTCAAACATCCTCGAGCAGATTGACGTGTGGTTGATGGAACGATAGTTAATGAAGTCCTGCTGTAAGATATCCGCACCAAATGTAGTACTGAGGAAGGCCACCCGAGGTGGTTGAAACGTAGAGTATTACAACTTGCTCGAAACGTTGTGTTATTCCCAATCTGTATATCAATGACGTCCTGCCTTGGACCACTCTTGTGGCGAGGCATAATTTTTAACTTCTTCTATCGAGGAGAGAAGGTACGGGGTAAAAGTGATAGGTCGAACAAATTGTGTAAGGTGGTTGACATATCCTCAACCCCGTGCATGACGACCATTTGTCGTACACCATCTGGTCCAGGATGGATTGAGGGCTTAATGGCAGGTAACTGTGAACGCATAATTCGCACACCAATTATGACATTACTCAAGTCTTTATCTGGTTTTGGGGGAATAGTAGCAGGAAATAGGGTGTTCTCTGCGCTAACCGGAGCATCAAAATATGGTTTTGTAGATTTCACACAGTGCCACAGGATTACTGACAATCGTTTTGCCCCTAAGATTGATAACTTTCGTAACAGGGTTTCTTGAAATTTTCCGTCTTAACAGTTGCACTAGTTTCATGCATCTCTGCGCAATACGAAGGGCAAGTTTTTCTTCGTTTATATGACGGAGTTGCGTTTGAAGTTCCATGTCTTTAAACATTCTTTTCATTTGCACCACCAGGGAGAAACCTGGTGTTTTTTTCTGTACCTCGACTTAATAATTATAAGTCTGTCAGCCTATTTTGCAGTGAGGGTTTTTCCTAGTATATACGAGCCAAGGCGTTTCGACCTTATGAGGGCCAAGAAGTGGATACAAAACGTCAAGTTTTTGACAAATTATGCGGCCCCTACGTCTAGGTTTAATGGGAGAGAGATATTCTGATTTGAGTATCTCATTAAGGAGAACAAAGCATTTCCTTCCATGAATTTGATGGGACGGTAGAATAACAGCCGTTGGTTTGGTAGCGAAAGAATTTTGGGGAGCTCGCGACATGTTCAACCATTACGGAATTTTAAGTGTCCGGGCAGGGTGGGATGTGTTCTCGAGTGAGATATATCAGTGAAACCAAAAGAATCGAGAGCGGAACCACGCGATGTTGTTCCAACCGTTCAGATGAATGCATGAAAGGATTTCGGCCTGTTTTGCTGGAGCGGTGAATGAAGTCCCGGAGATATTAAGCTTGGTAAAGTCAGTGAGATCATCGCTGGCAGCATTAGGCGGTCTGTGGATGCATCCTGTGAGTAGCTTACGAGAACCAATAGAGACAATTAACCGCAACGAGTCTTCAATTTTTTATGAATTACCGTTACTGTGGAAAATTGCACTTTTAGATGAGTAATGGATTCACCTCCCTGTCTTTACGGGACTTATATAAGACCGCTCCTCGAGTATGCCAATCAGGTCGTGTATACCGGCCTGCAGAGAGACATATTAGCTGTTGAGCGTGTCCAGCGCGCGGCCACCAAGATGGTCGCGGGCCTGAGTAATGTTACTTACGAGTCTCGACTTGAAATTCTTGACCTTTACCCACTTGAATTTCGAAGACTTCGCGGGGATTTAATACTCACACACTTCTTCTTTAGAGTAGGTCTTGTAGAACAGTTCTTCACTGTAGCGAATGATGACGGCCGGCGAGGACATAATAGGAAGCTTTTCAAGCTTCGTCCTCGGACCTTTCTTAGGCAGCAGTTCTTTTCTTACAGGGTTATTAACTATTGGAACAGCCTTCCTTCTGAGGTCGTCAGCAGCGCTTCTAGGGATCGTTTTAAAGCTTTGCTTGATTCTCATTTATCTAAAATTGCATTATGCGAATAATCTTTCTCTGTTCTTGGTATTCACTGTAATCTCCATGTGCGGTGCTACACCCTGTTTTCAATGATCGCCTTTCAGATCAACAGAAGCCCGCTGACACTGAGCAAGGAAAACCGACTGGATCCGGGAACCTTGGGCCGTTGCCTCGAACCCGTGTATCAATCGCTGAAATCGCTTGCAAGACGGTCCTCACGAAACTTGTGATATCCTACGATGCTTGTCTGAGTGTCAGAAGAGCACCACGTCTCAGTCACGAGAGTGATAAGGGGATTAGATAAAAAGACAAAGCATTTGAAAATGCGCATCTTACTAACCAACGGTCTTGCGTTCTTGAGTAATAAATATATGGAATCCTTTCTGTCAAGTACAGCATTTAAATTGCTAGAGAACTTCATGGCAGATGGGGCGGTGGGTTGCAAAATAGCAAATCGGGAGGCCTGATCAAAGGAATGTACCATATATCTGCTCATATTCGAGTGGATGTCGCAATGTTCTGACTCCGAGGTAGGAAGTGCAGGAGGAGTATCATCACGACGGGATGAAAAAGCCGGACTTGGAGAGGGGCAAGGTGGCGGTTGATGAAATATCGAGGGACACACTAAGAAAGAGCTGATCTGGCGGACATTTGAGTTGGTGACGTAATCAGGTGACTATCTACTTGCTGGGGTGTACATATTAGAAGCTTGATTCCTAGTGGCACTCATTATTTGGGTTACTACGGAGCTATTGTATATCAGATGGGAGCCCTGACCCCTAGTATAATAGTAGGTTGACTTGAAAGCAGTGGGGGCAAATTGTGCTGTTTGACCTGCGGAGCGTTGTTTCTTAGATTCATGACGCTTGTGAAGTACTTTTGGTTTACCCTTATATTGTACATCCGAAAAATTGTTCCCCAGTAAGCATCGTCCAGGTCTTACTGTTGATTTAGTGCCTTGTTCAGGTGTTTTCAATTTGGCAAGAGGTGGATGGCCCTGTTTGCACAGTCGCGTCATTATCGGGGGATTCAAACTGTTGCTCCCAGTGCTTTGGGTAACAGTGGATGTCTTAAGTTTAAGACTTTCCAGTCAAGGCCTCGGTTCACTGAAAGAGAAGTTGAGAACTTGAAGATATGTTTTCAGCAGTAACCGTTGATCAGAATGAATCCAATCAGTATGCGGCTGCTATCGTTTGGATTATTAAACTGCAGTGAGTGTGAACAATACCCATTCCTGTCGCTGAATAGAGTAGGCAAGTTCAGATCAAGGTAACCCTTGACAGTACAATGGAAGGTCAGAACATGTCCTCTGATTTTACTGTTGTTGAGTAATTAGCCCACAACCTCACCATCGAAGTAAGCTGCGGAAGTAATACCGGCAGGTTATATAAAATATCTGCATCTCGCGCGCAGTCGTTTGAAAACTCCAGCGGTTTTCAAGCCGACAAGCCAAAGAATCTGTGTCCAGTTGTTTGGGTAGATTTTATAATTGTCTGGGAGCTACCTGAATGGGCCTCTGTTTATCCGAAACTAAGTGGTGAGCACAGTTGTGGTTCTCGACAGGACTTGCGCAATAAATGCGGTCAGTAGGAGTATATGATTTGGGGCAGTTTCGGAGGCCACAAATTCTTCAGTTTGTCTTGGCGCAGCTAACGACATTGAAGAAGCATTTTAGACTTCCTGAAAGTTCGATGGCATCCCTTTGGCCGAATACATACTTTGCCGAATATATACTGGATCAACGGATAGACGGGCAGGGCTTTGTGGGAGAGTGGCGTACTTTCCGATCCACCCTGAAACTTCCCCACTGATGCGTTCCGAGTTTTACTACGAACAAGTTTCAGCATGTCAAAAAACGAGTGGAAATCCATGGGTTTCAATTCTGAGCTGGAGAATATGCAAATTAGAAGCATCCAACGCCTCTCTCGCTCTACCTTCACAAAATAGGGCTTTCAACAACCGGTCCTCATGCCCGCTGCACCCAACATTCAACAACGTTATCGCCACAGGGGTTTGTCACTTTTGGCAGCCCATCGATTTGTCTGGATTAATAATCCAAGAAAATAAAGGGAAATGAATTCTGGTCACCCTGTCTTAGTGGCCTCGGTGGACTTGACACCAGAACTGAAGGCAGCGCAACCGACCACATCGGAATCCGCGATGGTTTCATCCGTCACATTTTACAAAGCTGGCATACTTCAGGTCATCGAACTGAAGCGCAAACTTCTATCTTCAAACATGTTCCATCCATGTTCCACCAGTACATGTGGTTTGTTCAACAAGTCTGCTGAATTTTGATTCACTTGTCCCACTGTATGGCCTCTATTAGATAAGATGACAGTTCTGGCCTGGCGCCTCCTTTCTGGGCTGTGGACTTTAGATTGATAATGTACTGCTGATTCTGACAGAAGCAGTCGATGATGGAAGTGAAACAGCACTATGTATACTTTGCGGACAGAATGACCAGCTTCCTGCATTTCGAACGTATTCCCATCGATGAGAACACAATGATGGACCACCTCAAAGTATTCATGCCACCGTGGCCCATAATCCACGCAGTCATCTTTTCCGGTTTCATCTACACTACTAACCAAATCGCTTTAGTCCCGTTGACAACATAGTCCATCTCGGTATGAATGTCACTATATTCATTCACTACGTGGCAGCCAGGGATTGATAGAAGTTTGGCCTCACTCTTTTGATTAACTAGTCGTGTGAAAAGTTGGCGAACATTCCTTACAAAGCCGTTTATGCACCATCACCAATAGCCAATCAAAAAACAACACGCCGTTCTGTCAGCTGACAGTTGCACACTCGGTTCATTGTTAAGAATAACGTGTGTGGCGCGTTACCGAAAGCCCAAAACCGAAGATGACCTGATGTATTATGAGTCGTTCAAAAATACGTGGACCAACCCCCAATTAAAGATTGTTCGCATAACCAGCAACTCTCCAGTGCACGATTCCCTAGTGGTCTGCATGGCCCACTACGATATCCACCCTCAACTGTAGGACTGAAGTTTGAAGTTAGGCAGCTCTTGGTTACCGCAGGAATAACAAGATACACTGCTGGAGTTGCAAATCTTCTGATGGGGTTTGTACTACAATCGAACCACCATAGGGCACCGTGTACACAAATAACTATAACCAAATTCAGAACAAGATTTTGATAGCATTTTCCACAGGACTGTTTTATAAGCAGTCGAAAGCGCCAGGCAGTCAACCGCGTACCTCAGCTGCAACGGTCAGTATCAATGGTAAATGTGTGCTGTAAGTCACATATCAACTGTCTAAAATTGACTAAACACTAAAGACGAACACAGAAGGTTCTGATCGCTGAGTTACGTGCGGGCCGAAAGCTGATCCCCAAATGAGAAACAAGGTCGAACTAAAACATTTCCATGGTACTATCAAGGAAAATACATAATCACTTTCAACAAGCAAAACTCCATCATTCACGACAACAGTTTCGCTCAACAAAACCGGTGGCTTACAAACGAGACCAGCGAAGACAAAGGCAATCCGTCACGCGAGCAGATTGGGTCAACAACGGCTACCCACACTACAGAAGATTAGTGAAAGATCGGTTCAGTGAAACAAAGCGGAGTGGACAGGGTGTTGGGAGTGAATGTACAGTTGGGGAGGTAAAACAGTAGGGATGAATTTTCTCAGTTCAGGGACCGAAAATTTTGCATTCAACCCACAAGTCCTGTCAATAATGAAAGCAGAACAGCAAATATTCACTTCCGGTGAAATACACCGAGTAAACGCAAACAGGTTGCACAGTGACCCCCCAAGCGACAAAACATGCAGAATAAGTGGAGAGGGTTAAGTTACAGAAATGAAAGGGAGTTACCAACAGAGCGACCAACAGGATACCTGGACGTCAGAACCATCTGGAAGGAGTTTTCTGACAGGTCCAGCGAACGCGTAATACACAGTCGGCCAAAATATTTTCTCCATTTGAATGAGACCGGTACCGTCTAGCCAAACCACTATTGGGCCTCTTGTAAATATTCTTGCTTTTTTGTCCAACTCAATCCAAATGACTGCAATGCAACAGGGACCCTCTTGAAGATGACAGAGTTCTCCATGCCCCCATCCTAGTCTTGGGGCCGACGAACGCCAAGGACGTTGCGGAATAGATCAGTCTCCCGTGACTTACGGCTTGCACCTCCGACAGGGCCGGAAGACACAGCAGCTGCTCCAAAAACCTGCACCCAGTGGCGCCCCTCGCAACGGCGGTAGACGAACTGACCGCGGTGCATACTGACTAAGATCGCTCCCTTCAGTGAGCTTTTAATTCAGAATACACTCTCGAAGACATGTGACGCCCATCACGCCTTACACTTACACTTTGGTCTTCACACAAGCTGCACAATCAAGCATGTGGACCAGTGGTTTCTCAGAGTAGCGTCGAATGCCACCAGAACGACAAACTCCATTTGAAAACCGCGCTCTTCAATTAATTACTTTTGTCGAGCTTTAAGGGTGGGAAGATATTCTCTCCAAAATGCCGATGCTGGGCACCTGACCTGTTTACATCACACAGGGTACCTTTTGGTGCAGGTTCACCCTCATTTCAATTCGACATTGATTCTAAGAAGTTACAAACCATTCGGTTACAATCGAGCAGAATCAGTATCACCAGACGCCAATGGTGTGATAGGACGATTATTGAGGATTTGTCTTACCTCAGACAATAAATTCGACAACATTCACTCACTTACAGTAACTGACGTTCTTTATACTTATTTATTTACTTATCTGCTTAGTTGCAGAGTTAGTCTCAATATCTGACAGTATGATTCATAAAAATCAAACATATACTGAGCTTACACTTGTTTCTTATTTCACGTCTTCTCAGTGTATATCGGTGGTGGTTGTGAACTGGTGTTCTGATGGCAGTGATACATGAACTTCTTCGACTCGTTCTGGTAATCCTCATGAATACTCGTGAAAGTGAAGAATTTCTTTTCCCATCGTCACAGCACTGTGAACCCTGAGTAGCTCATTGGTACAAGAAAATAAAAAATTTCCGACTCAAGCCGCTTTGCTGGAAGTACAGTCTTTAAGTGAGTACATAGGATCTACCCTCCCTGGCGTTGCAATCACCAAGAATGCGGTTGCTCTGTCGACTGTACACATGAAGGAGGCGGCAATAAAATGAACGGAAGAAGCTCTCAGAGAAAAGAAAGTTGTCCTTTGGGGCCGCATCCCTACAATACCTTGTGTAACCGAGAAAGTTAAATTAGCCTTTACGTCTTCATTCTCCCTGGAATTCATAAACCTCACACTCGCGAGCAGACGACTGGAGTCTCCCGCTCATGTGCAACTCAATAGGGTTTCTTGCAATGCCCCTCTTGCTTCGTAGTGCGTGCAATACAGCATATATCATGAAAGTCGATTCGGAGGAAGATCTGTTCATCTGACGTTTGTCTAACTTGTGCCTCGCCTACTACTGTGAGACTGTGGCAAAATGGGGATTTGCCTCTCTTAAGGTGATTGAGCACACTGCCTCATGCATACAGAAAAAGCGTCTAAGACGCTTTGTTAAATCCGTTTAGGACTTCCTTTTACTCTCCGTCTACCCCCCTTCTTGTGAGCAGTATTTTTGGTGACATAGTTATTACCGCGTGAAAGTCGCTTGGCCGCCATCTTGTATTTGGATATTTTCTGTTTGTACTCGACCACTGGTGGTGGAAAACTCTATCGGGACGTACCATTTACAACGTATGTGACATTCAATATTGATTCCATATGTGTACTCATATGTATTTGCTGATATCGATGTATTTTCTATTTTAGGAACACTACCGAGCTGTTTGCGGTCGTTATCTGCTTCATTTGACTACAGGGTGTTAAGTTCTAGTGGTACCCAGCTGACCTCTGAAGTAAAATGCGGAGCAGATTCTACACGCTTTACGGGGTTTATATGGGACCGCTCCTGAGCATGCTAACCAGGTCGTGTATGCCGGCCTGAAGGAGGACATAATAGCTGTTGAGCGTGTCGAGCACAAGGCCACCAAGGTAGTCGTGGGCCTAAGAAAGGTCACGTAAAGTCTCAAATTGGAGTTCCTAATTTGTTTCCACTCAAATTCCAATGACTCTGCGGCGATTTGGTTCGCAACTACTTCTTCTTCAGAGTAGCTCTCGTAGTATTTTCTTCATTGTAGCCAATAATGACGGCCTCCAAGGATATGATAGGAAGCTTTTCAGGCTTCCTCTTCGGGACTTCCTTAGACAGCAGTTCTTTTCTCATAGGGGTAATAACTACTGGAGCAGTCTAATTTCTGAGGACTTGCGGAGCGCTTCTAAAGATCGCTTTAAAGCTTTCATTTGCTCTCATTTTCCTGAAAATTCACCATTCAAGTCATCTTACTCTTTTTTTCCAGCGATTCAGCGATTTGTACACGGGTTCGAGGCTGGGGGCNGTAAGTTAAAACGGCACCGACAACACAGCAGCACGCCCTGTCACACCACTCAAATTCAATTCGTGCGCGCTCGCTGGTTTCGGCTGCGCGTTACAGTTACCCCTTGTTTTCAATGATGACCTTCCAGATTAACAGGCAACTAGGCAAGAAAAACCGGGTGGATCCGGGACTCTCTTAATCGGCTTGAAAGCTGGTCTGAGCACCGACCTTGAGGTGCGCGCGGGGTTTGTACCTGTTGCTTTCTAACATGGTGAGTATGCCCTTTTTCTCATCATTGTCTTCTCGTAGGCACGAAGGTATGACACACGAACCACGATTTTTTCACCAGAAGGTTTGTTCTGGTGTTCCTAAACATTAAATCAACTAGGCCGGTTATATCAAGTGGAATATGCTATGGAGGCCGTTAGCCACGCAGGGACGTGTTTGGGCATAGTGGCTGCTGACGGAATCGTATTAGCAGCAGAACGTCGGTTTATTAATAATCTTTTGGACGAAACTGCGTTTTCTGAGAAAATCTACAAAATTAACGAGGATATTGCCTGTGCTGTGGCTGGTATTACCGCGGACGCCACGGTTTTGATAAACGAAATGCGCTTGATTTCTCAAAGGTAATCTCTCTGTTCATCATTTATAACGCGAGGATGTCTGTAAGTTCTTGTGTTTCGAAAGTCCTCCAACCTGTCTGGCCTTAACTGAAAGACACGACTAGGTTATCCAACATAGATTGTTTAGTGTTCATTGATAAAAGGCAGAAATCTCCGACTGTCTGAGTCTTTCCACTACGCATCCCGATATGGAAGTAAACGGAATTACGCGTCCTCCTAATAGCGCACCATCACATGCATCTAGAAGCTACTTGGAGGTCACCAGTACCTGATAGTGCATTTCAGATGTTGATGCCCTGTCGAGCCAAACGAAACGTAGATTGAAGTCGTCGTGAACGCTGCGTAAAAATCTTCAGTGTGTACGTACACCAAACTAGCAATTTTCAAGGTGTACGCAACTTGTGTTGGACGCGAAATGAGGAAGACCAAACGTATAATATACGATAAGTACACAAAGTCTCAGCCAACGCTAAACGACACAGATACGCAGAAGTAGCTAGGGGAGTTGAGAATCCGGTCGTCGGACATGCGAGCAAACCGGAAGTGTGTATGGCGCCATGGGCGCACATATGCCAACAAACATGCAAACAAACAAACGCGTTCATATATAGTAAGTCGACGGCGGTCAAAGATCTTTACGGTCCTATGTACAGTATGAACTAGGTTTTTGGGAAGAATTTTACACATCGTACATGAGACAAACCGGGTCATACCCAGGTTGCTACAAATCGTGAGAGGATCACCGCGAAGTCTGTACTCATTTAGAAGGGGAAAATCTGCTCTGAGGTTGCCGGCGACTCTGAGGATGCGTTTTCAGGTACTCTGGCCGCTGCTTTTAATTTTTCTACCTGAGTCACTTGTTTTTATGTGCAGAACACCCTTGGCGGTGAGCCGTCGGAGGTGATTATGAAGTTCATCTGGCTTGGAGCCGTGTGAGCGCTGGTGGAACGTCTGATGAGATCATAAATCTCAGGACAAAGCCTCGGATGACGTTTATTAAATTATGCCATCTTTATGATCGACATGGTCTCCACGTCCTACAGTGTACAACGTACTGCAAGGACGGTCCTGTTGTATGTCTCCGAAATCTTATCCATCTGCCCTGATGGTGTCTCGAAAGCACCTGTACCTTGTATCGGGTACACACAAACTTTGACAGAATCCGGCGACGTGTATTCGTATCGTAGAAACATTGACCACTGAACATGCTGATCTGGTCTCAGGCTTCTTTGGCTTGGCCACATCCTACGAATGCCAACTCGCCGCCTGCCACACCGTGCTTTGGTTGCGACTGACGGGTTAGGTTGGAAGTGGCGGCCCGGTGGCCGACGTGCGAATTGGGTTTGGTATTAGAAAGACTGACACTGAGCGCTCCTAGCTAGGATCCGAAGGATAATTGTCTGTTTGAGGATGCTGTCTAATATGGCAAAGAACGGAAGTCAGTGGCGCTCGGGTTGCAAAGCTTTTTGCGTCAGTGTGATTCTTCTACGCCTATTTCTTTCACCAAATGCAGTGCCATTTTGTTTTATGCTATGAGATCTTTGCCAGTCCGTCTGATTTTCATGTGGTAATTATAGCGACTGTCCCCGGGACTGCTTGCGAATGTTTATCCCAGGCATTCACTATTCTGTTAGAGAACTTCTCTAGAAGGCATTCCTTTTTTTATAGGCTCCAAAAGCAGTAGTACCTCGGTGGTTTGCACGGATGCTTACTTGCCACACAACTGTGAAGGGATGGCAAGCCTTAGCCACGAAGCATAAAATAAACGGAGAGATCTAACTACCGGAAATAACTATTTGTATCCAAACACCACATCAAGTCATATGCACGCTGCAAACATCCGAGTTATAAGTCAAAATAGGACTTCATCAGCAAACCAACTTTCCTACAACTCCAACTGCTCCTCGTCATTGGGACAACTCGGCCAAAAAACTGCATTCACCCCACTGAGCCTGGTTGGCTGGCGTCTTACCGGAAGTCTTCGACCACTGACTTTGTAGGTCGCAAGCGATCTGGACCAATCGATGAGCCCGTTGTACACTTGGTGGCCGGAGACGTTAAGTGAGATAGTGGCTATCTGAGCTCAGTGGCGTGAACGAACTCGTTGTTTGGTCGAGTTGTCTCTGAAGTGAATGCACTTAATGACACGGAGTGGTGAATGCCGTGAAGAAGCTGTCTTGCTGATGACGCCTTGTTTTCACTTGCGACTCGGTTGTTTGTTTGCAAGATGTGTAGGCAGCCTGATTTTGAACGTTTGAACCTAGACGTAGCTACTTTTAGTAGCTAGGTCCCTTCCACTTCCTTTCTCTTTTTCTCTTCTTGCACAAAGTTTGCTTTTTACTTCGTGTTGTTTAGAACTACTGATGTATTGCGGTCTGTGTTGGTGGTGATGATGTGCCTTAACCTCTGACTTCGTTCGGGAAGCCCCTGGCGCTCTGTGAAAACTTGCATTATCGCTGAAGTGCCATCTTCATCCCTTGATTCTATGGACTCATCATCATCATCATCATCATCATCATCATCATCA
>QNGE01009105.1:0-14044 GCA_008508345.1 Paragonimus westermani | reverse complement strand
ACTCAGTACGTGACCTGGGTTTACGCTACTCAAACTCACTCAGTTTCGCAGAACATGTCTTTCCTAGTCGCTAAAACCAGAAGGATGATAGGTTACATTAAACCCTCATTATTCCGACCTGCTGCACGATCACACCTTTGTAAACTATGTGTACGGCCCCAGTTTGAGTACTGCACGTTCATATGTGGCCACTTGTGCAAGTCTGACAGGGTAACTCTGTAAAACCTCCAACGCGCATTCACGGAAAGCTTATTGGGTGATCCATCCTCTCTAAGCTACAGAGAACGCTGTCAGACCCTTGCAATTGGTCCTGTTCTGTTACAGGTGACTCAAGCCTATACTCGCACTCATGTACAATCTGGTCTATGGCGTTAAATTCACCGTCACAATCGCAACTAGCTGATAACACAGGCCGAAGTATAACCTCATAAACGATTACTTCAACCTGACAGCCCTCAATGCTCGGAAACAACTGCCTTCAAATTTCTTCCTATTAAAATATTCCTACATTTGAAACGAAGTCCCTTATGCAAGTAGATCCAGTAAGAATATACACCAATAAAAACGAAACTTGGAAACTTTCCCTGCAATGACGAACGTCATGCTCATTTTCAAGTTCTACTTGTCTGAGGACGTTATATTTGGAAACGGACCCAATAACATCTGATGAAACACCCCCTATTTTGCGTGAGGTTAAGTCACGCACCACTCGAACGGATCGAAACTACCGGTTTCAGGGCAGGTGGTTTAGTTTTAGACTTACCAGCGAACAAGAAATCTTGTCTGTAGTCAACAAACATGGGTGCCAATATATATGCCCGTTAGTAAAAACCAATCATCCTGGTACGCCCTACCCCATACTGATTGATAGCTTCTGTGTCTGCGTTGTAACACACATGCAAAAGCTTAACATACCAAAATTGCTTGAAAACCAAAAATACTCAACCTGTTCGTCTCATGACTGCATAATAACTCCGGGTCGCAACTCCTCCTTTTTCTCGCCCTGATAGACCACCAGGCAACCTCTCGGTATTTTCGAACATTCCTCTCATTCTATAAACCGACCGTACGGAGACAATCGACATTTAAATCGAGCAGCAATCGTATAGTATGGAAAGCTGCTAATCGATCTCTTCTCGTGTTATTTGATACCAGCTGTTCGCTTATGGTATGCATTTCATCGATTAACACAGAGCTATTAAAGTCACGTGGAAGGTTATGCAAGAATATCATATGTTCCATTGTGTGTCATAGCTCACATAGTCAGTTTCACGTTCTCTCGTTTATCGCGTGATTCCGCTTTCCATTCTTGGTTTTGCTGAGATATCTCGCGCGCGAAAACATTCTGCCCCACCCGGACACTTAAAATTCCGCCATGGGTGAGCATATCGCGAGCTTCTCGAAATTCTTCGGAATTTGAACAAAGTATGACCATGTAGCACGACCGTTTTTTTAATTTTTTTGACCGCCTGTTTCTAGTGTCTTCTGATTGTGTTCTAGTGTCTTCTCAGAGTCTCAACTGAACATTTGTAAGTCACTCAAATGACGGTCGAACGAAAAAGTTTTCGCACGCCTTATTTTGTTTCTAACACTTCGCCTTCTCTCTTAATTGCCATCATTAACAAATCCGTCATGTTTTCAAGGTTTATTTCAACTGAAGCACGCCTTCGCGCAACGTAGTCCAGTATTCCCCCCACATTTGAGAACAAACGGATTGAATGCGTCTAAAATTTAATGAACATCTACGAAATGTACAAATTGCAGGAATATTGTTCCATCAGGTTATTGTTCGTCTCCGGTTTGCTGTGTCACCACCGTTCCCCGGCTCTGTATCCAATTAAAAAGTGGGATATCTCAGTTATTATCAGAAATACGACCGTTCATTACTTTAATCGTGTCGACGAGAATATTACGCTGAGCAATAAAATCATACCCTCAGAAATCTACGAAAACTGGGTGGCCGTGTAAAGGCGATGCATATTTTCTCAAATTCCGGCTAATTGTACAATTTCTGGGATTTCAACTGAACGTTTATTTTCTCAGTTTTCGTTACAGATACGATGAATAACATCGAACACTTACTGGTTTATCGAACGTCTGCCTCGCCTTCCATTTTTCTTTTTCCTTTCATGACTTTTTTTTGTGTATTCTGTAACCAACACTGTATTTTTTCTTTCACGGCGGCCTGAGACACTCCAACGTACCGATGTTTCATAACGGTTTCTGTAACAACAGTCATCTGTACATAAACCAACTCACCAACGATGGTGGACGCAAACGGGGTGGATGCCAAGAAGAAACGATTGTTCATTCCTCGCCAATTGACGTTCGCGACCAAGCAATCCGTCGTGGTTGACCGCATGAGGTTGCCGATGCAGTCACTCACGGACTTGCTGACCAACTTAGACAGATAGCTCACCTTGTGGGAGTCAGGAAAGGAGAAAGTAATTGCCAGTAACAGATAGGTGTCACTGTCTTCTACTTTCATGTTCAGCACTGAATGTCCTCAGCCGTGTGCATTGGGAAGAGCACAGGAATATTAGGAAAGTTAGAGCTGCTTTCAGCATGTTGATAACGCAAAGCGCTCACCTCCAGTCGAATAGCGTTTAATTCCTCATGTAAGCGGACGTTTTGATTAATCATACTGTTGTTAAATCGGGAAAGCTGTTCTGCAGTAGTCACCATCATGGCTAACGCATATCACGGACGAATGAAATCGATGATTACCTTCCAGGTTGTCCAACCTGTAGGTAATGGGACACTTGAAATGCTCCGAACTTCCTTTCTGAGACACTGCTATATTGCATGCATGTGAAAGTGAGCGGGTTGTCATGGAAAACATTTACCTTTGTGCCGTTCGCTTCTATTGGACGAGGGCGATTGAAGAGGAGGGATGTTTTATGAAGGAACTGTAGAGGGGATTGTTACATTACGAAGTAATTACCTGGTGGCAATGAGGTTGCTCGTGGCGGGGACGTTTTCCACGGACGAAATGGGTAAACGGCCCCTTGAAGGTGGTTTCCCAGACATGTCGTTCAGCAGGGGTGGAGGCGATGAGTACTTGATGTCCACTGAATAATTCCTGTCACCCGGAACACTATCAATGTCGTCCGTGGAGTCAAACATTACCGTGGATAATCTATGTGAAATGCGTTAGGGTGTGGGAAACATACATTTCACGCTTCTCTTGTCGATTCATGGAAACAGTGGCGTCCGTCGATGGGATGTCAAAAAGCTGCCCCAGGAGGCTTTCGTATCTGCATGCATTCCCAAAATCCTCTACAAAATATAAAGGTTTTCAATTTCGCTCACCGGTAATATGATGCACTTTCACCTTGTATAGTTTGCTTTTTTGTGAAACAGGCGCTTCTTCCAGGAGTAAATCGTTATGCTGCTTCCCGCTTACTCCATGCCACAGTGTGTAACCTGGCTTGGTAATCCAGGATTGGTGAGTAGTACCAACCGTATTGTCGTCAAACTCAACTACGTGATACATCTAAAATGTTGGGGCTGATCAAATGCGATCATGATTACATCAAGTCAACATAAAATGGAAGAACGTCGGGCGTGGAATGTTTCAATTTACGATGAAATACAGGTATGTACAATTAGGTAAAAAATGTGGTGGTCATTCAAAGGTAATAACAATCCTTTGCACTGAATTAGCTCACGTTCAACTCACGTACTCTCTATATACAGGTGGGAAAAAAGTAGATATTCAAGGTGGAGGACGGCAAGCAAGTATTGAAGAAGTCATCGCAGCTTTCAAACCGCTGAATACGAATCCTCCTTCCCTTAAGTGCCATTATGAGAGCTGGCTTATTTGCGATCAAAATAGCATTGTTCGGCATCTTGTCGGTAAACAGAGAATTCCTCAGCACGAAGTGGGAACGCTTCTGCATGGCAGCTCGCACGTTCGAGCAACCGACGTCATCTGTGAGGCCGGTGTTCACGTGCACGAACCTGCGCAGTCTTTTCATGTACGACTCAAAGGGGAATGCGGAACACGAGTCAAGCGTACCATGCATTCGCACATCCGCGCAAAGATGCCTCACACAGTGCAAGTTAAACACCAGCTGTGACTCACCATAGAAAGCAGCGAACTCTGGCGGCGTTTTTGGATAACATGGGCACCACAAAGTCAAGGTAGTGTCTATACTACTTGGGATTGCACAGTATGTATATACAAACAGAAATTCGTAAAGTTTTCATAGACCTTCTTATCTACCAAGCCCTTGAGTGCCACCGGACCGATGTACAACAGAAATTGTCGGAATTCTGTTGCATTACATCGTTCATAATCCTGGAATATACGGCATTTCCGAGGGAAGTCTGATGTCACTTGCGAACGGATGAGACCAATTCTAGTGTTAACCGCCTTTATTACATTTAAGCTGATACGAGTGCTCACTTGTAGCGACCCAGATCTTCAGAGTGCGATGATTTTCTTGGTGAATCCCAAGCAAACCATGTGCATGCATTACAGAGTGAACCAGGCAACCATGTTTATATACAGCGATTCGAAGGACGAATCGACAATATGATGTTCCGCCTGTTTTCTGCACCTGAAATTCACGTTATTTCTCAACCCGCGTTGCAGGTTAGGGTACGTCACTCTTCTGCCCATGTACACATCGCAAGCGGTGCACTTCTCACAAGCGCAGTATCCTGTATGGTTTTACAATTCCCGAAGTATGCCCTAGTGGGCGCATCACCGATAATACAATTCAGCAAGACTTTCACATGCATGCTTTAGGCGGTCAACGTGACCCCGTCGCTTAAAAGCGTCTTCAGATCAGCAAGATATCCACGCACATTACCGGATTTACCCTCCCCGTTAAATATACCAATGACAAACACCGGCGTGTTCAGCAATGACCATCAGGCTAAGATGGGCCATAATTGACGACGGGAGCTCTTACACGGTATAACTCCATCAATGTGCAACTGCATGTGAACGCACGTCAAATGACCATCCAAGCGTCCGCGCAATATCTGTTTAGTGTTTTTTCACACCGAAATGAACGTATCCCACTAATTCGGTGGTCTTTTTTATGCATACACGTGGTGTTCCAAGCAGAGTACGTGCATCCATCAACAACTCTGGCAATAGTTGCTTCAACTTGCGAGGCATTATACTGGTTGCTCTTAGCGACAAGTTTGCTTCAAAGGCAACTTCCGATGCAATCATTTTCGGTGTATTCCTTACTGCGTCGATCGTTGTTAATGATTCATCTGGTTTATGACGTCATTGTGTAACAGATTTCCTTACCTTCATTCAGATCATCATCTCTCCTGTCGTCCTGTGTAGCACACACTTCCTGGGTTACAGTGGATGGCATTGTTGAAGTGGAAGGAAATCGCTCACAAGGGACTGCGACAGTAAGTACGTTTAAATATGCAGCGTGTTCACCTGAAGTGATTTAACTCTGATCCGAAACATTAACTCACCAGTGCTTTCGGTAAAAACATGACTTAGCAGCAGATTGCTACCATAGATAGCAGTTTTATCCTCCGTAGAAAGATGCCAACCATACTCCTTGTGCACCAGCTTTATGAGACGATGAATATTGGAACGTGAGCAACCACGTGGCCTTCTGGTATAGCGATCAGTCATTCTACAAGGGAGTCGGTTTTCTTTCAAACAAAAATTTCTGAAAATTCGGTGAAATGAAAGTTATATCGAGTTTACATAAAATGGTACAAATAATCTTGCAAAAACAGGTAAAATACCACACAGAAATTTGTCTCCCAAAATAGTGTTCGCACAACTGAGTGACACGTGCTGTGAAGACACATTCGAGGGTGCACAGGCGTTCGCTCGCTTAGCAGCCCATATATGTGGACAGTTGCACATTAAAATGCAAGAAGGTTTCTGTGAATACATATATATGCTTATGAATACAGGATTAAAAATGGCCAGTCAATAAATACACATCAACCCATAATTACGTGGACTTCAGTCGATATAATCAGATATGCACATGTATGTGCATAGAGACAACAGTATATAATTGTCACCATAGAAATCAACACATCTACTTTGCTTTATTCTGTGTAAACCTACATCTCAATATCGAAAAATTCACAATTATTTGCCGTCCACATGCACGCAGACCCCATTATTAACTAATCTGCCAACGGAATTAACCAACAACCAATCAGAAAATTCGACCGTTCAAATTAATTTTTCCCGGGTATGAAAGGAAACCGGCTCCCATTCTACAAAGCAAGAATAGATAAAAATGGCTGTTCAAACACAAAACACGCGTCATGTTTTATTGCACGGTGGAGTATTTAAACAAAATTTATGTGACAACCTAGCATCCCACTGATAGCCTCAATGAACAATACCCAATTTATTTATGACAAACCAGAAGACGGAGATGTCGAAAGTGAGGTATTAGAGAAATAGTTGAGGTACTAGCGTAAGACACTCAAAAGACGGTCGACCGTCTTAGTGTGCTACTAGGGTGACGTCCGGTCGAGAGGTCCATGCGTTCCCGGTGAAAGTATATGCGTCCTCACCTCACCTACATCAGGAAAAAAGTTTCTGCACGTTTTCCCGAGACTATCTACATGGAATATTGATCAAATTCTTCACCAACACACCCTTTTTATCCCCCAACCACCCCTTTTTTGCACGACCTTGAGCATTAGGCCAGTGATCACTTTGTGGAGTACCAATTGATGTAACAAATCAATTATTTTATCGAATTGTGCAAACTCCGAATTTTATCATCTCAGAACTATGTATCTCAAAGATGTCTGCCTAAACTTGAATTTTCCTTTCATATAATGTCTGTTTTGTTGCTCTATTCACATAGCTGACTTAGTACAATTTTCAAATTCGGTGTTCAAATGTGCACATGCCTAAAAATCTGTACTTCGATCACGCTCTTCTGAGCGTGTTCCTCACAAATGCGTCGAGAAATATACCATTATTATAATATTATTATTGCAATGCTCGAGAGTGATGCTACCTACCTTTCGTCAATGTCTGCTTCTCAGATCAACAGGAAAATGGGCTCGTTGCGGTATTTTTCTCATTGGCCAAAGTGATTGAACAAATGAACACCGACTCGAATGGCTGGAAATATCGGTAGGTTTGCCGAATTTTTCCGCAGAACTTCGCGTTGAATAATGTGGAAACATCGGATCTCATTGAATTTACTGAGGCATCCGTGATCCTTTTGAGAGTGGTTTTGAAAGGTCTTCTCAAATATAAAACAAGTGGCGATGAGACATTTTCTTTTGAAGGTACGAACAAGAATCCACGTATCTGGTTCGGAGTAAAGGGCAATTGCGCACAATAAAGGATGAACTTGCGGAGAGAGTGCTGTGTAACCAACTTATTTCCAACGTGTGTGCGTCCAGCGAACACGGGTAGTTTCGAAGAAAAGCAACTTCACAGGTGGTTTGAAGATTTTCGACACACACGACCAGTGGGCTCAACAAAATATAACGCTCGTGCCATCCACCACAGAGCGTCAGATTCCATCTGTGCTCAAATAGTCGCCGCAACAGGCTCCCAGCATTTCTGTCGTGGGACTCGGCTTGAAATTCCGAATATTTTCCACCTGGATTTCGAACACCCTGCGGCGACTCAATTTCTACATACTTTCTCTCTTCAGCGCGGGACTCGTGCAGCAAGCTTCTACTCCAGTGGGTGGTAACAGCCGTAGGGGTCACGACAAGATGCTCTTTAAACCTCAATTCCGGATCTTCCCCCTGAATATAGTTTTGTTCATACGGGGCTAACTTCCACTGGGACGCACTTACGTTAGAGTGCCTTTGCTGCCCTTCTAAGGACCGTCTGAAAGTGTTAACAGACTACCATCTACATAAGAATTTGTTAGATTAGTCTTTCACTCCCCTCCGTTAGATTATTTTTTACTCTGTACTCGGTATCGCTGTAACCTCTAAGGTTGTTGCCACACACTAGCTTCAGTAACTGCCTGTCGGGTCAACAGAAAAACGCCGAATATCGAAGCAGAGAAGCTGACTCGATTCGAGTGACTTGGGTCTCTAACGTCGAACCTGTTAACATACCGCTCAAATCGCCCCCAGCCTCTACCCATTCTGTTGCCCCTACACAGCTACAACTAATGAGGGGCTATCCGGGCTATTCACCGCCCGAACTGATGTGCCTCAAAGTTCCGTATTGTATTTTCTGTTACTCTCAGTCTGCGTTAACCACCTCTCGGCGTCTTGAAGGACGATCGACTTCTTATGGACCATAGTTGCGGAGCGTTCATGTCGTTTTAGGACTCTTCTGCGTCCTCAGCATTGTGTAAAATGCGCCACAGTCTCGTCGACCGCATATATCCTAACAGAAGAGCTACTCACGTCCGAGAGGTGGTTAACGCAGACTGAGAGTAACAGAAAATACAATACGGAACTTTGAGGCACATCAGTTCGGGCGGTGAATAGCCCGGATAGCCCCTCATTAGTTGTAGCTGTGTAGGGGCAACAGAATGGGTAGAGGCTGGGGGCGATTTGAGCGGTATGTTAACGGGTTCGACGTTGGAGACCCAAGTCACTCGAATCGAGTCAGCTTCTCCGCTTCGATATTCGGCGGTTTTCTGTTGACCCGACAGGCAGTTACTGAAGCTAGTGTGTGGCAACAACCTTAGAGGTTACAGCGATACCGAGTACAGAGTAAAAAATAATCTAACGGAGGGGAGTGAAAGACTAATCTAACAAATTCTTATGTAGATGGTAGTCTGTTAACACTTTCAGACGGTCCTTAGAAGGGCAGCAAAGGCACTCTAACGTAAGTGCGTCCCAGTGGAAGTTAGCCCCGTATGAACAAAACTATATTCAGGGGGAAGATCCGGAATTGAGGTTTAAAGAGCATCTTGTCGTGACCCCTACGGCTGTTACCACCCACTGGAGTAGAAGCTTGCTGCACGAGTCCCGCGCTGAAGAGAGAAAGTATGTAGAAATTGAGTCGCCGCAGGGTGTTCGAAATTCAGGTGGATGAAGATCAAGTATTTCGAGGTGATTGTCACGGCAGTGACGCGCACATCGGTAGTCCCTTTGGTGGTCACTCGGTGGACGCGTCCAATGGCGGGTATATTCTACCTCTGACCGGTTTGAACGACTTCGTTAGCACACGCGAACAGTGCTCTTACAAAGACTTTATGAGGCGTTTGAAATCCGTCTCTTTTTATTTGCGAAAAGGCTCTTTGATTCATCCCAAGGTTCACAAGGCCGCTTTTGGGGGCCATCTGGTGGTGATAGGAGGAAGATACACCAGACGACAGCCAAATCCTCAGGTCCGCTTTAAAGTCAAACTTCGAAATATCAGTACACTTTGTGCATTGTATATCACGAAAGTTTTTGGTCCTCGCCGAGCGACACACATGATGTCGTTTGAAGGGATACTGCAGTCAACTGACCAGTACTTGATACGGTCAAAATCAACCTACAAAACTCCGGGATCACACGCATTTCAGATATTTAAATCATCAGCGTAAAGAAGGCGTTGCTAGAAATAAGCCCGCTGAAGGCATAAGTATATCGGAAACAACAGTGAACCAAGTACGGATCCTTGCGGAATCTTCGCGGAGACAGCGCAGGTAGGGAAAAGATCTGAACTGCCTCCTTGAGCTTCCTCTCCTGACCTTCTGCCACTTTTCGCGTCGAACCAAGCAAGCAAGTAGCTTTAAAGTGCATGTACATTAACCTTTCGAGCCTTCTGAAAAACTACCAAGAATCAGACAGCTGGTCCACGGCAATATCCCTGGTGTTCTCGCTTGACGGAGGCCTGGCTTGCCACGGATGTCCAAGATAGTAAACTGCAAGTTCCTTGGTATTCTTTGTACCGAACGGACTCCTCCCGTGCACGCATGGGAGGCGTTGCCGTCTTCATAAGCCATAAGCTCTCTGTATCAACTGTCGTGGGGGACTTGCCTTCTCAGTGGAATACGACACACTCTGGATCAAACTCCATATTCGTAGACGTAACACGCTCCTTGTCAGTGTTATGCACCAATCGCCGTCGTACAGCGCACTCGAAGATGTGGTCATTCATGCCGCCCTGAACTTCCTCACGTGTACCCCACATTTCTCTTATCTTCGTATTAGGTTGAATTCAACGCGCTCAAACGCAACTCTCAAGCCGCTTCTCACGAGGACTCTGACTGCGGATTCATGAAATCCCAGGCATTGTTGATCCATGAGAAATCCAAGACTCGTCATATTGAAGTACCTACAAGCCACCGTCCAGGACAAAAGCCTCTTTGCTTGATCTGGTTATCAAGGATGAATCTCATCTGGTAGATACGGTGGTTATTTAACCATCATTGGGGTACAGTGACCACTCTGACCAGTTTTACTATTGATCTGCTAGTGACTCCAAAATGCTGCAAAATAACTTCATCCTGAAAGTTCCAGGAAGTAGACTTTGACACAATAAAGGTGTTTCTAGGTACACTCACCCTAGCAGTTGACTGTGTGAACTCAAGCTGTCGTTCTCTCGAGGCTGCCGTCCACGGAGCTGATGAGACACTCGTCCCTCGCAAACTAAAGTCCTCCTGTCATGCGCTGCTGCCGTGGAACATACGTCGCGCTCTTGAGATACGTTCTCGCCTATTGCCTGAGCAGAAGCTAACGGGTTGACCGGAGGATCTATAAGCCTTTCGCTCTTTACGAAACAGATGCGAGCGGAAAGTCATCCAACACATCTAAATATCCTGCTGATGGCCCGCGAGAATAGGAATATTCTTTTGAAGCACATGCGTTGCCTGAGAAAAATTAAACCTAACCGCGGTTCTCAAGGCTCGCCTTGACCAACATCTTCTGCATTAGTTCGGGCATTGCGACTTCTCCACATTTTACCTCATTGCTGCGGACTATTTAGGTTTGACGCATCGAGATGAGGAAGTCTCAAGAGCCCTGGCTTCCAACTTCGTTTCACAACTTATTCAGCGCAATTCAGAAAGCGGACAAATTATTTATGTCACGCAAACTGTACACCTTCTCCCATCAGTCACCCCTTCCGCGAAAGACACGTCGTCTTCTCGACAACCGGGCTCACTCATATGTGCAATGGGTCCTGGCGTGATCCGTCTCAGAATACTCAAGGAAGCAGCTGTTGGTCTGGCTGAGCCCCTTTGTGAGCTGTTCCAGCAAACACTCCAGACTAACATCCTCCCTAGCGCGTGGAAAAAGGCGACGGTCACCCTCATATTTGAATTGCGTGACCGGCGCTCTCCGGCCAGTTATCGGCCAATCAGCTTCACTAGCATCACGTGCAAAATAATGGAGCACCCACCGAAGCGCGCCATACTCAATCAGTTTTCATCAAATCATATTTCTTTATCCACGCAGCATGGCTCCGTTTCTAATCGGTCATGCATAAAAAACATGCTCATTTTCATGGATATTCTGACGGAGGCCAAAGACAATGGCCTCAGCTCAGATGCTATCTTCTTTGATTTCGCCAAGGCTATTGGCCGTGTCGCACACGACCCCCTGAAACACAAACTGGAATCCTACGGTATTCAAGGAGAGGTTCTTCGCTGGATTGCGTCTTTTCTTGATCACAGAACTTTTAGAGTCAAGATCAGATCAGACCTTTTGTCTCCCTCCTACATTTCTGCGAGAGTTTCCCAAGGGCCAGTGCTAGGTCCTTTGTTATTCCTCACTTACATCAACGACCTTCCGAAACATATTTCCGTCAACGCTCTCTCATGCGCGGACGACCTGAAAATCTGGAATGCCACTGATCACAGTGCATTACAAATTGATCCTGACGCGATCAAGCGTTGGTCGGATGATTGGGGTCTCTCACTAAATGACAATAAGTGTGCTCACATGACACTCGGTGGAGATTCTGGCAATGCCTTCATGATTCACAGCGCCTCTAGCAGGGTAGATATCATGAGAATCGATCAGAAGAAAGATCTGAGGATCTGATTATCTTCAGGTTGATCATCACCGACATCTGATCTTAGCCTTCACATTCAGATGGACTTTCCAGCGAGCCCCTTTCGAAAAAAGCACTAAACTCGAGTTACACTCTCATTACAGCTTGTCACTGGTGCATATCCTTGCCACGGCCGGGATTCGAATTCCGGCCAAGCTTTCATGAGGCAACCATGTTGACCACTGCGCCATTGACCTCACATTAGACACGACCGAATTATCAACTCTGAACGATCAACCACTCTCGCTTTTGAGCAATGATCAGGTTACCCGATCGTCTAAATTGTCCTTCACTTACCACCATGAAATGGAAGCGAAAAAGAGATTTGCCGCTCTTAAGATGATTAAGCGCAATTTCCTCCGCACAGACAAGACATCATCTCAAACGCTCCACGGGGTTTATATGGAACCGCTCCTCGATTATGCCAATCAAGTCACGTATACCGGTCTGAAGAAAGACATATTAGCTGTTGAGCCTGTCCGGCGCGTCTACCAAGGTGTTCGCGTACTTGAGCAATGTTACTTACGCGTCTTGACTCGAAATTTTTGACCTGTACTTACTCGAACTTTGAAGACCCCGTGGTGATTTATCACTCATACACTTCTTTAGAGTGAGTCTTGTAAAACAGTTCGCCACTGTAACGAACGATGACGGCCTGCGAGGACATAACAGAAGGTTTCTCAGGATTCGTCCTCTGACCTTTCTGAGGCAACAGTTCTTTTTTACACAATTGTCAACTATTGGAAGACCCTTCTTCATGTGGTCGTCAGCAGCGCCTCTAAGGATCGCGTTAAAGCCTTGCCTGAAAATCACTTATCTGAAATTCTATTGGGTGAGTAATCTTATTTGATCTTGCTATTCACTGTAATACCCAAGAGCGACGCTACAGTATGTTTCCAGTGATCGCCCTTCAGATCAACAGATGCCCGCAGCAAGTGATGCAGCACAAGTCAATTGCAGTGATGGTTAAACACAGGCGTCCTTTGGCTTTGGTCGTTGTGACAGGCTAATCCTAATCGGATGCCGCCAGCCGTATATTTTTGTTGGCTCTCTTTGGGGGTCTCTGGCCGTTTCATCACAGCTCGGGCACATGTGAGCGTCCCTGCGGGACGCTTCATCTGAGTCGGTTGGCCCAAGGTCGATGTACTTCGGAACGCTTTTGCTTTTGAAGTTTTAGGAGGGTGACTTGCACTTTTGCACACTTGAAAATTTGGGTGGAGTTGTAGATTAGGAGAGTACATAAGACGAAATGACGCCGATTCAGCCGAGGAGAGAACCGTCGGAATGAGACAGGCACAGGCAATTTTTTGTGTAGGGGGGAAACCACAGCAGACTCACTGGGCTATGAAGCTCAGGTTTAAAATGTTTTGATGGGGGTTTTTTGGGTTGAGATGATCGGGGGTCTTGGAGAAGAGTGATGGTCCTTAACACATTAGGGATCTGCTCTTCGGGCCCCTTGAGTCTCCACAGGCGATTGACCTTCGAAGGGGATGAGGGCAGTAGCCTCTGATGTGGGTGCTTGGGATGTTCCACCCGAGGACACTGGTCCCCTCTTGATAAGGACTTTCACGCCAACCTGGGGTTTGGGGACGACCTTGATACTTGACCTTGTTCTAGCAATCTGAGAGCGCTTCTGCCGGTCCTGCAGTGAGCGATCTAGCGGGACTCCGCTGAGATCAGCGTGGTTTTTCTACAGCTTATCCGTTTTGTCCAGTACTTCCTCCGTGTTAATGTTTGCGGGTAAAGTCACAAGAATTCCCAGTGTCTTCTTGGTAGCTTTGGAGCGAAGTCTTATAGCGGAAACCATTTTTGTAAACTCTGGAGGGAAACAGGCGTTTAGAACCGCTCTGGCTCTTTCTCCTAGAGAACATGTGTCCGGAAATGGTCCCCACAAAACTAGCCTTTTCTCCCGGAGTGCCCTATCCTTCGAGCTCGTCGAGACTTTCTCAATTTGAGCAGTGGACAAAGCCACTGCCTTTCGAACAGCCGCCACGCTTGGAAGGACGAGTTATCACCATGAGATGGCGGGAATAGAGGGATTTGCCGCCCTTATGATGATTAGTCGCACGTTCCCCCGCATGGACAAGAAAACTTTTCAAACGCTTCACG
>QNGE01009104.1:0-14044 GCA_008508345.1 Paragonimus westermani | reverse complement strand
TCGAAATCAACACGACGTACGCCATTTTGTTTCAGTTGTCTCACCGTCTCTTTTCCAATTCCTTACAGAGCATACTGTCAACGTCGTGCAAACTGATCAACCGCTGGAAGACTCCCACGAAATAGACTAATCTGTATGTATACTTTCACTCTTTGATGTGTATGTTAGGTGTCACGTGTTTCATAAACGTTCCTACCCGAATCACGCCTCTCGTCTTCTCGCTTGCCTGTTACAGATGTGTAACGGGGCGTGCTGCTGTGTTGTCGGTGCCGTTTCGGATTGCGTTTGTGTAAGTCGTGTGCATGGTTAACTGGGCCTTCGGCTCATGTTTGTTCGTACTGTATCTCTATCCAGAACTGTTGTTCGAACACGGACGTCGGAAGAACACTGACACTTGATGCGTCCACGTTGCCCGAAGGTTAGTCCCCGAAGTCACGAGCATTCAGAGTAGAGATGGCTGAGGAAGGAGTGGATGCATTGGAAGGAATTTGATCATTATTCCATGGAGATATTCCAGGAGTAATTTGCAGAAAATTTTGCATCATTTGGGCGAGATGGGGACGCATATACTTTCGCGGGGAACGCATGGACCTCTCGACCGGACGTCATTCTTCGCTCAAATTTCCAAGAATTGTGAAGAGCTCGCGACATGGCCAACCATCGCGGAATGTCGGGTGTCCGGTCGGGGTGGGATGTTTCCTCCCATGGGATATATGAGTGAAACCAAGAATGAAAAGCGGAATCACGCGATAAACGAGAGAACGTAAAACCGCGCATGTGAGCTATGGCGAACAATGGAACATATGATATTCTGACACAACCTTGTATGTGACGTTGATAGCATTGTGTTAATTGGTGAAATACACACCGAACGCGAGCAGTTGTTATCACATAACGCGAAAAGAGGCCGATTGTGAGCTTTCCCTGGCATACGATTACTGCTGGATTCAAATGTCAATTATCTCTGTACGGCCGGAATATAGCATGAGAACAATGTTTGATAATACCAAGAGGTTGCCTGGTGGTCTATCAGGAGAGAAAAAGGAAACGTTGCGACTCAGGGTTATTATGCAGTCATGAGACGAACGGGTTGAGTTTTTCTCCATACAGTTTTGGCATGCTCAGCTTTTGCGTGGTGGTTTACAACACAGACACACAAGCTATCAATAAGTATGGGGTAAGGGCATACCAGGATAATTGGGATGTTACTAACGGGCATGTATATTGACACATATATGTTGACTATGGACATAATTTCCTGTTTGCTGGCAAGTTTAAAGTACAACATCTATCCTGAACTCGGTTGTTTTGATCAGTTAGAGGGGTGCGTGACGTAACATCACGCAACACAGAGGGTTTTTCGTCAGATGTTATTAGGTCCGTTTTCAAAGATAACGTCCTCAGACAAGTAGAGCTTGAAAATGGACATGACGTTCGTCATTGTTAGGAAAGTTTCTAAGTTTGATTTGAATCGGTGTATACCCAACTGGCTCTAATTGCATACGGGAGTTTGTTACAAATGCCGGAACATTTTACTAGGAAGAAATTTGAACGCATTTTTTTCCGGGATGTAAGAGCTATCAAGGTGAAGTCCTTGTTTCTGTTGTACATGGCAACGGCTCTCGATCGTGTGCCACATAAGCGTCCTCAGCTCAAAATAGCATCCTTTGGTATACGTGATCCATTACTCAGCTGGTTTTCTTCATTTCTTACAGGCCGCAAACAAACAGTGAAAATAGGAGACTGTAGCTGAACGCTCGGACTAGTCACTAGTGGGGTGATACAATGAAGTACTCTGGAACCGTTACACTTTCTGATATATATAAACGATATATGTCCAGTTGTCAAGCATGGCAAACTATTCCGATTCGCTCTGAATGCTCGTGACTTCGGGGACTAACCTTCGGGCAACGTGGACGCATCAAGTGTCAGTGTTCTTCCGACGTCCGTGTTCGAACAACAGTTCTGGATAGAGATACAGTACGAACAAACATGAGCCGAAGGCCCAGTTAACCATGCACACGACTTACACAAACGCAATCCGAAACGGCACCGACAACACAGCAGCACGCCCCGTTACACATCTGTAACAGGCAAGCGAGAAGACGAGAGGCGTGATTCGGGTAGGAACGTTTATGAAACACGTGACACCTAACATACACATCAAAGAGTGAAAGTATACATACAGATTAGTCTATTTCGTGGGAGTCTTCCAGCGGTTGATCAGTTTGCACGACGTTGACAGTATGCTCTGTAAGGAATTGGAAAAGAGACGGTGAGACAACTGAAACAAAATGGCGTACGTCGTGTTGATTTCGATTTCCCGCTACACTACAACCTCGCTAATGAGGCACCGTCCTGGTGCCACGGATATGCCGTTCGGAATCTCAACTTCCGCCCCGATCTCAGGTACCTCCTCTGGTATCTCTGCTTCTCCCGGTGTCTCAGCCGGTTTTAATTTATTGAAGTGTACGACCATAGGCTTCTGGCTTCTATCTGAGCTTCGAATGTAACATAGTGTATCACGATGTAGTTTAGCTGGTATTTCGGGTGATGGAACGTTTGTGTGCAGGTAGACCTTCGCCCCGACCAACAGGGGGGCTCCGTGTGCTTTTCTGTCGTAGTATTCTTTTTGTCTTCGTCGAGCTGCGTTCAAATGGCAGCGAGCTAGTTGATGGTTCCTAACAATAGTGTCCTGCAAAGCTACGGCGTATTCTGTGGTTAGCATAGGTATTCTTCCGACATACGGTGTTTGTAAATCTGCTGGGAGTCGAAGCTCCTGACCAGTCTACATAAAGATCGGTGTTTGGTTGGTAGAAGAGTGGACCGTGCTCCTATACGCCATCAAACATTGTGGGAGTATCTCATCCCATTGTCGAACTTCGTCCACAAATGCCTTCATCAGCCCCTTTAGTGGAGACAAGCACAGCACTTATCTAGTGTGTTTTGGAAACGATGGCGGAGTGAATACCTACCCCAGCTGCAAGGTACACCTAAGTGGTTGAAAGCTTCGCGTGATCGTCAAGTAGGCGATGTAGTTCTTCACGAAAGAGCCTCCAGAGGTGTTTGGCCCTACGGTATAATCACCGAGGTATACCCTGGTGACGAGAGACGTACGCCAGGTGTCAGTAAGAACTTCAGATGGCACTGTAAGACGAGACATGAGATCACTTTGTTTCTCAGAAGCGTCTGCAGAGTAACAACAAGTCACCACGGGTAAAGCACTTGGTGTGGACCCTCCCGTCGAACTGGTCGTTGCCGCTGTTCATATTGCCACCTTGGGTTTTGAAAACCAGCCGGTATTCGGGGCCCGGTGTTGATTTTGTCAATGTTTGTTGCGTTCTTTTGAGATTGCTGAGGTTTGCTTGATGTTGAAAGGTGGCCCTGCGTTCTACTCTCTTCCCCAAATGAGATACATTACTCCTCCTTGTTCTTACACAACCTACTTTGACCATTTCCCTTACCCCTATTTAGTCCGAGCCCTGTAAACTTCCAAATACCGAAATTAGACATCTTTCTTCCATATTTTTTCTTGAGTAACTTATGATTCCCGTCGTTTCCCGATGCATGAACAGTCGTTTTGCTATGACCAAACCAATGACCATTTGTTTGAGTGAGCTCAACCCGTTTTATCGTCCACCATTGTTGATCGGTGCCTGGTTGGTAATTTGTTGTGCGGGCACTTTCTTTGATTTCTAGGAATTTTCACATTCGAGATGAGAGACAATTTTCTTGTACATTGATTCAATTAGTACCGTCTTAAATCCAGTTATTACGAGCGTCTTCTCGTTAACCGTTTCGAGGATGGATTATCTCTGTCGTTGAATATTGAGAGGCATTCACTGGATCAACAGATTACGCGTAACTCGGTGTGAACTTGAATCGTTAGCGAACGATTCAATACCAGTTGCACATCCAATTGCTGAAAATGGCCTCGGCCACCGATGGAGCATCGATCGCTGACAAAGACGCAAATTTCGCCCTTTTCGTAAAATGATCTACCATTACAAGAATATACCTTTTTCCTTGGCCTGTCTCTGATAGTGGTCCCATTAGGTCAATGTCGACGATCTCATTAGGGTATCCGGTCTCTATTGGGTGTAAAGGCGCCCTGTAGTGTGGGCTTGGGTTTTTGAACGTTGAACAGAAGGAAGAGCTGCGACAGAAGCTTGCGACATCTCTCCGCTGGTGGGACCACCAGAACCTCGCTCGCACTGCTTCGTCCAACTTATTTTGGCCAGCATGCCCTAATTCTCGATGGAGGTCCTCTAGCACTTTGGTAACTCTTGCTTGGAGAACGATAACGCGTCTAGTGTACGTGGGCCCATACTGCATGTACAGGATGCCTTCCACCATAACCAGTTGTTCCCATAGGGCCCACAGGCCTCGGGTCTCCCAACTGCAACCTGCCATCTCTTCACCCGTCGGTCTGCTTCCACTTGATGATATTCTCTCATAAATCAACGCCGTTTCGGGGTCAACCTTCTGCAACTCACCCCATCCGTCTGTTCGGTTCTGTAGACTAACCAGTGCCACGTGTTGCGTGGTGCAAGAAGGACAATCCTCGTGGTCGCGGGCTGGTCTTCGAGACAATGCGTGGGCATTCCCGTGGCTTCTACCTGGTCGGTGATAGCAGTCGAACGTGCACTCTTGTAGATACTCTTGTCAACGGGCAATTTGGCCTTCCGGTTCGCGGAAATTCCTTAACCACGTTAACGATTGGTGATCGGTTCGTACCGTCAACTTCCTTCCGTGCAGGTAGTGTCGATACTGCTTCAAAAAGAACACTAGTGCTAACATCTCCTTCCTCGTGATGCAGTAGTTTTTCTCTCCTTTGTTTAAAGATCTACTTCCGTGAGCAATCACATGTTCCTTTCCTGTCTCGTTTTTTTGAGACAACACTGCTCGGAGACCATGGTCGCTCGCATCCGTATCTAATATAAACTCACCAGCCTCCCTGGAGAAGTCCGGGAAAGCTAGTATTGGCGATTGGCACAACGCCTTCCACAGCTGGTCAAAACTCCGTTGGTGTGTCTCCGTCCACGTAAGCTCGCAATGCTTCTCCAATAAGACATTCAGGGGTCCCGCGATCCTTGAGAAATTGGGGACAAATCGCCGATAGTACGAGGCCAGCCCCAGAAAACTCCTTACTTCACCAACCGTCAGTCGTATCGGCCATTGTTCCACCTGAGTCGTCTTGGTGTGGTCTGTCTGGATGCCATCCCTAGATATGATGTGTCCCAAAAAACTGACTTCCTGTTGCATCAATCCGCATTTAGTCGGGTTCAGCTTGAAGCCA
Organism: Paragonimus westermani; assembly: GCA_008508345.1. Lineage (NCBI taxonomy): Eukaryota > Metazoa > Platyhelminthes > Trematoda > Plagiorchiida > Troglotrematidae > Paragonimus > Paragonimus westermani. The sequence continues at coordinate 8,745 of QNGE01009104.1, read as the reverse complement.
ACTTGGCGGAGGTGGTCCAATATGGCTCGTAAATTGGCAAGGTGCTCTTGGGGTGATTTGCTGTGAACGATGACATCGTCTAGATATACCAAACACTTTCGGGGTATGAGGTCACGGAGTACCGATTGCATTAGGCGTTGGAATGTTGCCGGTACGTTCACTAGACCGAACGGCATTGTCTAGAATTCGTACAGCCCAGACGATAGAGTGAAGGCTGTTTTGTTTCTGTCTGTCTCGTCAACCCCTACTTGCCAGTAGCCAGATGCAAGGTCGAGTGTACTAAACCAACAGGAACCGCCTGGCGCTTCGAGCACGTCATTTGCACGCGGAAGGGGGAACGAGTCCCGCTTGGTGACACTATTTAAGAGTCGGTAATCGACGCAAAGGCGCAATATTCCGTCCTTCCTTTTTACTAGAACCACTGGGGCTGCCCACGATGAATTCGAGGGCTGAATGATGTTGTTTTCCAGCATATGCGTTATCATTTCCTGTAGTTATGGATGATAGTGGGCTGGTATCCGTCTTGGTGGAGTTCGTATCGGCCTGCGTGTTTCTGTATCGATCTGATGTTCTATTACGTCTGTCCTCCCTTGTCCTGCAGAACTCCACGCGAACACATCTACATACTCTTTGATCATATCTGCCACACCGTCCTTAGGTAGCTCGTCCCCTTCCCTGGCTCGTATATTGGAACCCAGTAACATTTCAGATATTTGTGATTCGATATTGTCTGCGTGGTGGACTACAGTGAACTCTTCATTCGTCTGTGATCCTTCTGTCCTTACTATCAACCCTCGTTGCCATGTTGTTGGTTGACTAACGAACAGTTTCCTCTGGGCCAAGTCTATCCGACAGTTAAATCTCTTCATGACATCTACTCCCAGATTCATGTCCCACGGTAAGTGATTTACGACCATCACCTGGTGTATGAGGTGTATCCTGGCCATATGTAAATCAATCTCGACTTGTCCCCGAACAGTGAGGGGTTTCCCATTCACTGTCAACAACTTGTTGGGTGGACGGCGCCAGATGTGTCCTGCTAGATGAGTCGCTACTTTCGATTCTACTGGACTGCAGGACGCTCCAGTATATACGAGACAGGAAACATTGTCCGTTTATGATGATCAAAGCTAGGGGTAAACTACGGTTTTGTGACAACGCCGTCAAATGCATCAACTGATCAGTGTTTGCGTCATTTCGAACGAACTCGTCAGGAGTCAGTCGGTGAAATGTAAACGCTGACTCACCTGAGGTTCTTCTGTTGTTGTGACCGCACGTCTGTGCTAACTGACCAAAACGGTCGCAATAATACCAGCCGTCTCTGTTCCAACCTGTGTGACTCCGTCCTCGGGTCCGAGTCCCGCGGTGATGGTTCATCCCTGTCTGTTGAACAGAAGCAATCGCCACATGTTGGGTGCCAAAATTTCTCTCCAGGCTGATTGCGATCGTTTCGATACGCCGCCCGACTTCAATAGCGTGTTCTAGGTCGGTGGGTGGCTCCCTCAAGAACTGCTCGCAAACTGTCCGGGACGTCACTCCTTCCACCAACCATTCCAGAATTCTTCCGGCTCTTTTCTCGACAGGTTCCCATAGAAACCCTTGGCGGGCTAGGCGTTTTAGCTGTCGCGCGAACGTCCGGATGTCCTTGCCATGACGTTGGCGGCGTTCGTGGAATTCCCTTCTGTAGTCAAGCGAGAGAACCCCAGGCGTCAGCGTATTCCTCAGGCGTTCATACGCCTGGTGGTTCACTCCGTTCTTCACGATTCCGTCCTCCAGTGTAATTGTGAGCGCCTCTCCTGCCAATAAATTTAACAGTACACCTGGTTGACGGGCAGTTTCAAATGTGTCCACATACCGGCACGCCTGAATCTCCCAGCTTGAGAAGTCTCCGCCCAGATGAAACTTCTCGGGTGCCGTGACCGTCTCTGTCGTCTCCACCACGATGGATTCTCGACGCACAACTTATGATGACAACACTGTGAAAATATCCAAAATTCTTTATAGAATACCTGTGCTTGATTTTGTCAGTAAGTTCTCTTCACTTGGAGAATGTTTCGGCATCCTGGCAGNCGGGCAACGTGGACGCATCAAGTGTCAGTGTTCTTCCGACGTCCGTGTTCGAACAACAGTTCTGGATAGAGATACAGTACGAACAAACATGAGCCGAAGGCCCAGTTAACCATGCACACGACTTACACAAACGCAATCCGAAACGGCACCGACAACACAGCAGCACGCCCCGTTACACATCTGTAACAGGCAAGCGAGAAGACGAGAGGCGTGATTCGGGTAGGAACGTTTATGAAACACGTGACACCTAACATACACATCAAAGAGTGAAAGTATACATACAGATTAGTCTATTTCGTGGGAGTCTTCCAGCGGTTGATCAGTTTGCACGACGTTGACAGTATGCTCTGTAAGGAATTGGAAAAGAGACGGTGAGACAACTGAAACAAAATGGCGTACGTCGTGTTGATTTCGAATTCCCGCTACACAACACAAATTCAATTACTGCGCGCTCGTTGGTTTTGGTTGCGCGTTACACACCCATTTTTTGGACGTCCTTGAACATTACTCCAGTGATCACCAAGCGGGGTCCCAATAGATGTAACAAATCAATTATTTTATCGATTCGCGCAGATCCCAAGTACTATCGTCCCAGAACTATATAGCTCGGAGCGTTCTGTGTGACAGTGAATTTTGCCTTCATATAATGTTTGTTTTCTTGCTCTATTCACATAGCTGACTCAGTGTAAAATTTTCATATTTGTTGTTCAAATGTATATATGCCTTAAATTCTGTACGTTGTTCACGCTTCCCTCAGCGTGTTTCTCACAAATGCATCGAGAAATATACCATTATTATTATTATTATTATCTCAGCATTGTGATCAACACGTTCCAGTCGACGAATTCAGTTTGGCGGTAGTGTATGACGGTCGACTCTTTAACAGCTTTTAGGACGAACATAATGTTGACTGTGTTGTGATCAATTCGTGGAAGTTGTTCCAAGACGAATACAGTGGCAGGAGAGATGCCTCTGCTAAAGTTGAGGTCTAAAGTGTGGTCTTATGTAGTAGGCGCTAAAACATGTTCGCACCATCCGTTTATTTGCACACATGCAAGGAACTCAGCTTGATTTACAGGGGCAGGAGATATTGGGGATGTTGAAGTCTCCAACAGTTATTTTGTACTGTGAAGGTGAGGTTGATATATAGTTCAGTCCATTATCAAGGTTCGTTATGTCGTCCTGAGTGGCGTTAGGTGGTCTTTAGACACATCCTAAGAGTAATTCACGGGATCCAGTCGACACTAACAGCCACAAGGAATCATCTATCATACCAAGGCATGACTCATCGAGTATGGTTGCAGAATATCGCTCCCTCAGGTAGATTGAACATCCTCCACCTCGTCCTACACCACGATTTCCGCGAAACATGTGATAACCTATAAGGTATAGTTGTGTGTCTGGATTATCAGGGGTGCACCAAGCTTCAGTGATTAGAATAATATAGGGATTGTATAAGCAGATAAAGTATCTAAAAATATGCATCTTATTAATTAGCAAACGTGCATTGAAAATCAATAAACCTACTGCATTTTTCTTGTTCGGTATCCTTTTTATATCTTTAGAAATGTCTAAACCATAAATATCTTTGTGATTTAAAGACTCTGGTGACATTGCCTGGTCTGATGTCCTTATAGTGAGCTCATAAGAGAATGGTTGGGTATCACTTGCGTTTGGGTCCATGACAGGAAGTATTGGAAAAGTGCAAGTAAGGTATGGTTGGGTAGGGGAACAATGGGGGACGGAGTTAGCAGGGGAGTTTTGGAAGGTGTGTCCCGCTAAAAAAAGGGTAGGGCTGAGGTGAATTGGTCATGCCCACTTGCTCGTTGTTAACGAAGAGATCGCGGGTTGCGTTTAGGTGAGCATTCGAAATGTATGGCTTATCCGTATCAAAAGGGGTGTTGAACATGGGGTAAACAACTTCAGGTGGGCTCTGGTTTAGCCCTACATGGATAGGTGCGTCACGCGAGAGGGCTGGAATTGGGGGTTGATAAGAGATACGTCTTTTTATTCGCCAGGTATGGGTTTGCGTTCTATTGCCTGTTTATTCCCTCATGATGCACAGGAGGAAACCTCGGGCGACCCATAGGGTAGTGATTTGGAGGGGGTTTGTTATCACGGGCACCCCATTGGTGGTCGGTTCGTGGTTTCTCACGGGGATGGTTCGAAGTCCAGACACCGACCTTTCTTTGATTAGTAGGCTGCCGGTGTCCTGTCTTATTTGTGTCAGTTTCCGCACAGATGGTTCACGGTCCCGACACTTCATTGATTTTTACATGGACACAGTCATTTGTGTGCCCTCTTTTGTCAGTTGATTCCTCGACCGATGTACCCCAAAGCTCTGCACGCTGTTGGAACTTTCAAGATCTGCTGTTAGATCAATCAGGTCAGCGAATTTGTTCACTTCGATGGCGTTAGCATTGTCGGTAGGGTCGCTGGTGGACTTGGGCGTTGTGCAACAAAGCGATATTGCACGTTCTTTGGAACCCAGTCTATCATTTTTAGAAATCGTTGTACCCTGTTTCGATGCATCCTGGATAATATGGTTAAAGACGGAAACGGAAGTACTGCCCAGTAAGGGGTTTTGACATTCTCTTTCAAGGGGCATTCTGTCCTCCATAATTTTTAACAGTTTAAGCGAAGTTATAGACTGAATAAGGTCCTGACTCTGTATGAACTGTTCTGTAATTGCCTCGCTATGGAATTAGAATAAGAGCGGGCAGCAGACCTTTTGTGTCCTCTTAAGAAGACGGATGCAGGTATATGATGTTGGGTCTATTCCAGTATCCTTCGAGAGCATCTTTTTAATGCTTTCTAGGTGCAGCTTATCTGGCACGTTGAATACAATGGCATTGTTTGAGCAACGCATCCATCTTGTGATTTCTGTTATCATTCTGTTGATGAACCTACTTGCGCTGAGAATGTTATCCATCTTGGGACATTCGGGCACTTTGAAAATGTGAGACAAAGAGACGAGATTTTCTTTTAGGGAATCAAGTGCAGTATAACTTGCCCTTAATTGGGCGAGCTCTGCTTCTAGCTTAGATACCTTAACAAATAAATCCGCCAATACACTATCTACAGGAACAGGACAGTTTTCAGTCTGACGGTTGGGAACCACCGGATTATCTTCACCCCCTTTAACGGCAGTAACCTTAGGAGAACATATATAAGTTCTGGACATAGAACCTTTGCCTGTAAGACGATCTACATCGAATTTAGTTCTGAATATTGTGGCTTTGGCAACAGCGGATCTTGTATGGTGAGTAATTTTGGTCACCATGTTTCGTAAATATTATATTTTCGGGTAGACTTAGACATAAGTGGAATGTGACCAGATTATATAGAATAATAGTATCACCGATTACAACTATAAGAGAAACTTCAAATTGAGTATTTGAAAAGGACATATTTTTTCTGACCTCCGATCTTAGTATCGTAACCGAGGCATTTAATGAATATTTCAGGTCTTGCAGAAACCTATTAGCACCGCAAAGATCAAAACGCCGTAATGTGTATGGTAACGGCACAGTTCTCACTCCAACGGAGCAAGGTAAGCTTAAAGGTGTTAAATCACAGCACCGGAAATCATGCGACTTCTCTCTTATCATGAAAATGCATAAAATGTTCAACGCTATTGAATACAGAACCATAATGCTCCACATGGGTGAAGAAAAACGTGCGTTCAACAGCACAGATAAGGGCTCGCAATTGATGAGACGCAGTAACAATGGGAGACCCTGCCATCTCAGTAGTGACACTGCAGGACAAAACCACTGTAGATGATCCTGTAAAAATCTGTGAGGTTTTTAATTCATGTTTTGCTGCTTTCTTCAACATTGAAAGACACACTGCTCCCACCTCCTCCTGTAAGTACAAGTACGTTCCTAAGCCATATCCCTGTTGATGCAGGGCTCATAAGCTCTCAGTTAATTATTATCAAACCTTCTCACCTACCCGGTCCTGAGGGCATTCATCCCGTTGCCCTGAAATACGGAGGGGAAGACATCCCGCTACTTCTGCTTAATATTTATACACTTTCTCTAGCATCAGGCTCTTTCCCTCTTCAGTAAAAAAACTCTACAATTAAGCCCCGTTATAAAAGTGGTTCGCGACATGACGTCAGCAACTGTCCCATTAACCATACTTCAATTTGTTCTAGGGTGTTGGAAAGGATAACAAAATACCGTATGGTCGAACTCCTGTTATCACGAAACCTTATAAACCACTCCCAGCATGGGTTTCTCAACAAACGTTCTTGCATGACGTGCCAGCTAGAATTTCTTAACCGTGACAGAGTCTACTNCAACAAACGTTCTTGCATGACGTGCCAGCTAGAATTTCTTAACCGTGACAGAGTCTACTGACGCCGGTAAGGTGATTATTATTATACTGTTGGGCATGGCAAAGGCTCTCGATCATGTGCCACATCAGCGTCCTCTGCTCAAAATAGCATCCTTTGGTATACGTAATCCATTATTCAGCTGGTTTTCTTCATTCCTTACATGCCGCATACAAACAGTGAAAATAGGAGATTATAGCTCAACGCCCAAATGAGTTAATATTGGTGTACTGTTCGTCCATTGTACGTCCCTGCGTGTGCTTGCATGCATACGCGCTCAGTGACTGACATGAGCTTCTCTCTGCGCAGCCGCCTATTGCAAATTTCACGTTCGCACTTTTGCCAGCCTGCCCAGAAATGCTTTTTCATTCCCTCATTGGCTTGTAATTGATTCGTCGATCCCATCACCGTTAACTCTGTTCATTGTTAAATGTTATGCAGTTTTCATGCTGGCTGGGCCAGGATGCACAGGGTTCCTCTTGCACCACTTTAGTTCGTAGTGTAGACATAGCAATTTGGCGACAGAGATGGCTGACAACACGGTCTTACTTCAACTCTCACAGCAGCAGACTCAGATTCAGCAACAAACACAGATTCAGCAGAATACTAAATTCTTGGAAGTTCTAGCGAACAGCATCTCCCTCGAACCTACAAGTTTCAGCATTTCAGAAGACACCAAATTAAAAAAACTACTAGCCAGTGGCATTGAAGATTTTGCATATAATTCGGAAGGCTAAATTACCTTTTTCCATGGTACAGACGTTACGAGGATATATTTGTTGTTGATGGCGCATCGTTGGATAAACCAGTTATAGTGCGCCTCCTGATGCAGAAATTAGGTGCTAACGCGCACACTCAATATTGCAACTTCATTTTTCCGAATCACCCTCGAGACTGCGGTTTACAAGAGACCGTCTCCATATTTCCAACTGTATTTGTAGAACGCACATCAATTTTCAATATAAGTTACAACTGTTTGAAAATCGCACGGCAGCCAGACGAAGATATTGTAACATACTCGGGAAGAGTGAATAGAAATTGTGAACGATTTCAAGTGAAAAAGATAGAAGATGACCAATTCAAATCGTTTACTTTTTTTCGGCCTCAACATAGCAGCGGCCGCTGACACCGGAACCCCGTTATTGGCGAAACTCGATTCAACACAATCCTTCTTCTCGCAGGAGCCGACGTCTGAATACCTCCGATTAGTGAATTTGCAGAAGGATTCAAAAATGTTACAATCATCAGGGACACCCGATGTGACATTGGTTGAAAAAGTCACAAGGACACAGTCACAAGCAAGCAGTGAATCAAGTAACACGAGTTGGCAACGCCCGCCATCGGACTGTTGGCACTGCGGTGAATGGCATTCCGCACGACTTTGTCGTTCTCGGTCACACAAACGTTAAGAGTGTGGCCAATTGGGACACAAAATGACTGTTGTCTTACATCTGGCAGAAACCAGTTCGAGAATCGTTTCAGAAGGCAATCAAATGTCGTTTTTCCTAACTCTGATAGTGACAATCATTATTCGTGCAAGTTTTTGACTGTTTTGATTAATGATTCTCCGGTAACACTACAAATCGACACTGCGTCGGATATAGCCATCACTTCTCGTTCAACATGGCACGAAATTTTGGAACCCACTTACCAACCCTCACGACATACCGCACGCAGTGCATGTGGCAACCCAATCACCTTCATGGGAGAAATCAAGTTTGAGTTCATATTTCGCGATGTACATTGTACCGGTACGTGTTATATCGCAGACTCAAATGATCTGAATTTATCAGGAATTGATTGGATAGAACAGTTGCACTTGTGAGATGTTCCCACTAGCTATTATTGATTGATTTTAAATGTTAGGAGGAATTAGCGTTAAACCGGACGGCCTGGAGTAATACGATCCGGGTGGGCCTCAGAAAGTTCAACGAGCATTTGTTGCGCGTTCGAGAACAAAAGCGTGCGGTACGCAAGGGAACCATCAGTGCCATAGGCCGCGGTGACGTGACCTCATGGCGTCGCGATGTGTGCGGTCACGAATGTGCTGGCCGTTTGGGGGTTAGTAGGTTCTCAACGTACACCGTAGATGAAGAGACGACGAGGACGTTAGGCTCAGGTCAGGTGGGTCATATCGGTATATCTACTCTGCTTCTGTTAATGATTACATGGGCCAAGACCCTAGTCGTTTGGCAATATATCCGCTACTCTTTTTAAAACATCGGGTAGTTGCAATATTCTACCCATTCATTTCTTCAGCTTTGTTGGCGTACTATATGATGAATGGTGTGGTGGATGTAAACAGTATATGGAAACTCAGGTGTGAATAGAAA
>QNGE01009103.1:0-14049 GCA_008508345.1 Paragonimus westermani | reverse complement strand
CCCAGCCTCGAACCCGCGTACAAATCGCTGAAATCGCTGAAATCGCAAAATACACCAGATTTGTGTACACAATGTTACCCTTAACATTGAGACCGTAAACACTGCACACCGACTCTGCAATACTCGGGTGTGCGCGTTAACGACAGGCGAACGAAGCACCTTCTACAATCCTTCAGAAAAGCATGCCGTTTCACTAACGACAAGCTTTCAAATCACCCGCACATCTGCAAATCCTGACCGTCCCCACACACTGTACATTGGTGTGGCCTATCTACCGTTTCGACGACGGTTGAGGGTCCTCGTGGAAGCGCACAAACTCGTTTCTGCTGATGCGCTCCTGCGCTGATCGGGCAATGAACTGACCAAACAGCCTACTAGAAACCGAAATTCTTCTTTCTATCAGCCCAAGTACTTAGCCAAAAAAGGTTTCCGACCAGCTTTTTGGACGGAATCATCTACCTCTGCCCAATTCCCTGTCGTAGGACGAGAAATTCCGTCAACGATGCGCGGGAGGCTGGCTGAGCAATTCATCTCAGATAAATAGCCCGCTTGGGAAAACGCAAGTGGCATCTTTTTATCCTAACAACTAAGGGTCAGAGACTCCCGGTGCCCCCCATGGCGGGCTGCTGGCCGTCGAGCTCGTCGTTGGTGATAGCCTGCATAATTTCTTTGAGGCTCCCCTATCGTTGCTTCCATATTTTGGTTGGCTGAATAATTCCTACTCCTTAAGACAACAATGTGCAGTGTTTGACGGCTCCCTTAGCTCGACCATTACAATAATAAATCAGATGGAACAACTTGTTCACTTCTTTGTCGTCTCATCCGTAGGCTGCCTCAAGTTCAAAAGATCACATCAAGCCACGGAATTCCATGGGCGACCCTTCGAAGGGTTCCACCCTAGATTCTAGCAGGTCTAAATTGATGAAGTTGTGCGTGCACATTCCTCTAGAACTTCCTTGGGACCCATAAACATGAAGTCCATATGACGAACTGAACGGGGAAACATTTGCATCAATCCTTTTAGTTGACCCTTCGGTATTACTAAACACAGTACTTTCCTGTAACCACTTGCAAAATTTCATCTGCTACCTCATAACATCTAGTTGCTCTTTCGTTATATGCATTTCTTCTCCGAGGAGCCTGTCGTCCACCATCAAATTTCGCTCAGGTGGACGCTGAATCACAGCTGCAGCAAAGTTGGGAAGTTTGCATGCACAAATGGTCTTCTCCGGTAGGGCTGCCACCGTTCCTACAGCCACCCCTGGGCATGTTTCCTGCCTAGCTCAGGAGGCGCAAAGCACGGCACAATCACATGAGAAGGCAGACAATTCGTCATGCACAGACACGTCCTGGTGAGGACCCAGAAAACCCTCGGACTAAGGAGATCGAGAGTGAACTGTGGCAGGAGTAGTGGGAATAGACGAAGAGGTTCCGATATCATCATCAGTGTGGATCTACTGAAGATCGGCGGTTAGTTGGTAGAGATGCGGAAAGGGACTATCCTACAGATGTACAGTAGGCACGCTTAACGATATGGTTCTCCTCGGAGAAGCTACGGACGATTAGTAACCAAGAGAAAGCATCCGCGCGCCAGGCGTGTCAAGGTCGATCCGTTCGAGCATTGCAACTGCGAACCGGTGACTTTCAGCTAATTGGTGGCAAGATATTTTAGCCAACAAAGCGGGTACATCAAGCACTGATAAACCCAGATATTTAGTGATCCTGCGGGCTACGCTTAGTTCGTTCGCGGCATCTGTTAATAGGTTGCATCTGGAATAGTCGCGTTCATGCTGCAGCGGGCGTCTATAAATTTCGCGCCCGTTGAGCGACCGATCTGGATCGAAAATTGAAGATGGTCCTGAAGATGGGTTCCTTGTTAACGATGTGCTAAGGTGCACGAAGATCACCATGAACCGATTATAAGATAGCAACAAACTCTGATATTGAATCCACCAAATATACAAGTATCGATAATGATGGTTTAATTGAATACGGTCGTATGCAGCAGTCCGTTGACTATCAAACGGAAAACGATACCGGGGTACACACACAAATGCTCCGTAGTGAGATGCAAGAGGGGAACTACGCGAGAACAAGTTTCCAAAAGCATGTAGCGACTTGAAAATGTCACTGGGTTGCCTGCGGTATGATGTGCAAAATAGTTCCAAAACTCAGTTGAATATGGTAGCTAGGCTATTAGGAAGGCTGGCATGGTGTGTGCTGCCTGATGGTTTGTCTGCCTGTAGTGGCTGTGGCGCGAACCCAAAACACACACGTGTCACACTTCCGGTTTACTCGCTCGCTAACGGTCGGTCTCTGGCCTCTCTAGCTAATCCGCGTGTCGGTGCCGTTTATGGAGCTATCAGAACAAAAAGCGACTCAGTGCGCCAAGCATTAAATTGGCGAGCCCCGCGTGACTGGTGAGCCCGACCAAAAGTAACCGATATCGAGCTGTAGTAGAGCATCAAGAGTAACGTTCGTTGGAGAAGCGATTTGTCGTGCGTGTAATTCGAATGGTCACGGCAGTTTATGAAAAGAAGGCTTGCAGTCCCCGCCAAGATGTCGACTCTAAGAAGATTAACTAGGAGGCAACAGATGAAAGCGGGATTCATATTCATCGGCTTTCTACAAAACACAGCTATAATCAAACACCCAACACAGGCAGCCTGTTTGGTAGCCAGTGCTGCTTGTTGCACAGAAATATGTAGTGCCACACGGCTTGCATTTTTCGGGTCAATACACGGGTGTACTGTGAACCCTGCCTTGTTCGTTCCCTTCAGTCCTCCAAAAACATGATGGTCATATATATCTTCGTGCATGTTCGTCCGTAATCCGGTTCGAAGCTCGAAATCATTGGCGAACGTATAGAAGCAGCTGACGGATTCTCACAGCAGATCTTTCGCGTTTATATAAAACAAGCGTTGGGTGTAATCACATTTTGTCTAATTCTCTTTGGAACTTCCGTAATCGCAGGAGGGGGACAAAAAACAAACTATTCCACATCTATGCAACCATGAGGGTAAGCATTTTAGCACCACGAACGTTGTGCGCAATATGTTGACTTAGTCAGTGTCAGAACGGGAAAATTTGACTGAAATCAACGTACGTTGAATTCCCTATATAAATCCACATTCACTCCAGGTGAGAGAGGGTTGAATTCGTCAGGTGCTAGCTGCTATCGGAAGCTGATATGACCAAAATTGAGAACTTTCGGTTAATAGCTCATCCTCAAGATACCAGATTGTTTTCCATTACTTTATGTCTGAGCCATTTCTTTGGGTGTCCCCGCCTAATACGGAACAGGCGATATTTTGAGGCTGACCATTTATTATGAACGACATATAAATATCCACACTTTAGCTCAGTCGCGTTCTCTTCAAAACATGTTGTCTGTTGGCCTCTCGAATCTATTTTGGCGCAGCGTGAGAACTGTGAAAACCTGTTACTGAACGGGATGTCACGTTTTGATGTACGTGCTCTGGAGCAACTCGTGGGTAACGATGTTAACATTCGAAATGCGAGCAAGGACGCGTAGCTTGCCCCACTTTTCAAATTAGTATTTTTAGTTTATGTTCCGACGGTGGTGGAATTTGCCTCAACGTCACACACTGTGCAAGCTGAATCATGTGGCCCTATGACCCAATAATCATTTGTGTCAACTGACCTAATAATGACATTCACTCAAGTACCCAATCGACTTCGCAGTTTATTTTCAAAATCTCCACATCATCTACCAGCTGCAACCGCGATCCCGCCCTGAAAATGTACGTGCATCACCACAGATACTTCCAAGTAGCTATTGATTGCTCCCATAACCGATGAACACCACTGAATTACAACCACTCACAAATATGATCTGTGAAACTTGATAAATATTCTGGTTGGCGCCTACCTCTATCGTCACCAGCAGTGTCACTTGTCTGCTGTTTTCCGTAACCCGTGATGTTTGGTGAGTCCGCCTGTTGGTTGGCTCGTTTATCCGGAGAGCTTTCGTTTGCCCCAACCCATGCTCCTTTCGCTTCTCCTTACAAATTGCTTAGCTGTGCCATTTTATTATTCTGGGTTCAGACCCAAGTGTTAAAATGTTTGACCAAGAAACCCAATGTAAGCAAGCGACCACATTAGTGCACTAGTGTCTGAACTGGGAAAACTACGTATGCTTGCGCTTGTTATATGTACACACGAAATAGAACAAGCCATCGGTTTTTACAGACATTGGTCTAATTTTTGTCGTCAGATGGAATCCTGCAAAAGTCGCGTTTGGTCCTCAACCACGCGGATGGTGTGAAGGAATGAGCTCCGTGGTAAGCTGAGAATGACTGTGATCAACAGAGTGGTGTTTCTGGGGACAATTTTCTGGGTCTGGAACCTTCCCAACCGTCTTGTTACAAGTAACGGTTGGCGGACGGTTGAAATGGACGGGCTTTAGTAAAACAAAATGTGACCATTCAGATCCGGGTGAAAACCTTAAGAGTTAGGCGTTCCTCAACACAGTAGTTTCAGTAATAGAGGTCTCTAAGGCTACTGAGAATACGATAGGGATCAACCGATTTTCAAATGTTTCCTCCGTCGGCATTCAGTCGCCAGCACTTTCCAAATTAACCAGCTTTGTGAGTAATTTGCACCTGTCGTCACTTGACTGCAGATCCTCATAGGCTTTCTCTCAGGTGATCCAAGTAAACAAACTGGTTGTCTCCTGTCGGTTTTCCTGCAGTCTAACCAGGGCCTGCTCTGAGTAGTCATAATGATAATAGCGTGCGTATCTTAAAGCACCCAAAAGACATGTGCTTGTTTGAGCATGAACAATCTGTACGCTTTTAATTAAGCACAGTGCGGTAAAAGCAGATATCGCCATACGAAGGGCTGATAGCGCTAGGAACGAGTGCTGTTTTATAATAGAAATGTGTATTCCAAATGCCAAAAAGTTGTATGAGTTTAACCAGACAGTAAATAACAAGTAAAGACTCAGGTCACTGAAAGGTGTGTTGAGTGAAGCGGACAAAAATAATTGAGGATGATCAAGGTCACCGTTGTAGGGTTTTGTACACTATTTTCTCCTTCATATTTTTTATTGTTATTCATGCCTTTCCATATTCTCCAACCTCACATGTACATATGATGTTTGAACGAGGTCAATCAATTCACAGAGTAATCAATAATTTAAAAATTACACTTCCGAGTTCGCGAGTTCTGCTTTCTGTTCGCGTTCAGTGTCGGTGGCGTACAAGTCTTTGGAAGAGTCAGAATTCGGCCGAATCAACCGTTTAGATCGGCAAATTTATTTACTAATTTATCTGTCGTTAAAATTATCTCGGTCGGGATATCGGGACCATCTGGGGGACACACGACAAGTAGTATCAGTGGAGAATCCTCATTTGGTGTAGTGGAACACTAAACCAACGTGCCTTCACGAACTATTATGAGTTATTTGTTTTCCTTTTTATCAGATTTCGACTTCCATTCACACCTGAGTTTCCATATACTGTTTAGACCCACTACACAGCGAAATACTTTTTGAAACTGGTGACTAATGTTTTTGTCACTGTTTAACGTAAATTCACGGGCATGAGAGAGAACTGAAAAATCTCAAAACACGCCGATCGAGACAAAAGTATCTGAATAATACATCCTCACTGGCTGCGAATAATGCTAAAGACTTTAAGTTGGAGCAATATCCGACACAGTGGGTGTCTTGGAACTGTGAACTTGGCAACAACACCCAAATTTCAAACCAAAGACCTTGTTCAACGGGCCAGATTAACTGGCTGTTGGTGGAATGAAGACGCACACGCACTTCTAGAGGGTAAGCTCAGACCCACCGACCCAGTGTTTGGGCTACCACCGTCCGCGATCTAAAACACCTGGCAGTTCCTATGCACTTTTGTAGTCGTCTCACATTCTAAAAGACAAGGCTGGGCTGTTAAAAGTTTTGCGTCGGTGAATGTTTATGTTGAAAGCAAAAATGCATTTCCTCAACGTGTCGTATTAACAGTGCAGTTCCTCCATCAAGCACTGAATAGTAAAAATTTGCAAGGGTGAACAGAACTGAATTACAAAACGTTAAACGACATGAAAATGTAGCCATTTTTTACACATCCTGAGACAGCTGATGCGCTTAAGTTTTTCGCGTCATCTTTTGGGCTTTAATATAGCGCCACATTGTGGAAACTAAGCGTTGCTCGGCAACTCTTAAATTTGTGACCCCGCCGCCGAGCTGTAATGTTCCATCTCCAGTCAACACCTTCTACGTTAACATTTTGACAGAGACAGAGACAGCCTACTGCGTCACCAAGATTGACGTAAGCAGCTAGTTCATTAATGCTGTCCAGATGGAGATGTTTTGTCTTCTAGAAACGGGCTACATTCTGATCCTTCAGATTGTCAACGAAACTTTAATAATTTTGTCGGAGTTTTTATTTCACAAAATGTCCGGTAAAACCGCCCGCCAACGGTAGTACACTCCTAGTTTTTGTTCAGGAACACACTTTCGAAGTCAATCTGTTTCAGTCCACGGCAACTCTATTAGCAAATAAATCTACTCCCGATGAATTCTGGACTTTAACCTTTACTAACTTGTGACTATAGCTCCTTAGTCAAAAATTCGCATCCCGGTCCAGGAGTTCTGATCCTGTAAAACCAAAGGCCTCTTCATCATAAGAAACTTTACAACTACGCCGTCACTTTTCCTAGCCGTCTTTCGCGAAAAAACGCCTAGAAGTTTGTCTTTCCCCACAGTCCTCTTCTATAATTTTCACGGCGTCTTGTCAACCTCCTTCAACCCGCTCTGGCACTTCATTTTCCTTCACTCAGAGGTGACCTGTGGTGAAAATCTACCCGATCCACCACTTATACAAACCTCAACGCGATAGAGGATTTAACACTAGAACAATCCAAACGTCGCATTGAAGGTACTCTATCAGGATTAGACGATTATCCTCAGTGTTACGCCTTCTGTTATCTTCTAACTTCTTCGTTCTGCAATTCACTAATTAACTTACACCTTGCGATTTTGTGTGTACCAGTGCGATCAGCGAAAGGCAGGCTGCCTCTTCTTTGATACCACTGTAGTCCATGAAAATGGCTTTCCCTGTGATGAATATGAACCACTTATTGCAACCAGTACGCTGTGGGAGTTTAAAAAACGAGTACGGTTTCTACGGCTATTCGGATCCCCAATTCCAAGGGTCACTGGACCCCACGCCTTTGTCGCATACTGTAGGTACAACTTATCGTGCACTTTATATGGTGACACCATTATTTTCGCCTTTCTACTCTTAAACGCTCTTCTTAGCTGCAGCATTTTCTTATTTGCTCTCATTGTGATCTCTGAGCACCGCCTACTGGCCTAGAAATTAGCTGTGATGCAGCGCCTAAATTCGGCATGACCACTTCACCTATTTGCGTCGTATGGTAACTGTGAATTGATAACACTTCTGTACAGTTGCCTACTTCTTTGCTCAATAAATGCCTGCAGTTGATCACACTAAATGGTAGCCTCCGATCAACGGACCATTTGTACAATATGGAGATCCACATGAAGTGCTTGTTCCTATGGGCTTTCTACCACTTAATCTTCATAAGCCACCAAAAGCGTTACGGACAGCTCAGAGCTGACTTCAGACAATTTGTAAATGCCAGAAAGATTGAGACGTCCGGAGCCGACCCTTGTTGTATGCTTGTCTCTGTTTCGATCTTCCCACTAATTCCACACAGAACTCTTGAATCACTAGAAACTGCCCGATCCAAGCCACTAGCCTTGGAGCCAAGTCATACACACTTTGTTTTAGAGGTAGCTGATAATTTGCTGAATCAGACGCCTTTCGGAAGTCAATGTAAGACTCTTCAGCATCTCTTCCTCTCCAAGCCTCTTTTGATGGTGATAAAAATAATGATAATGGTGCATATTTCTCAACGCACATGTGAGAAGCACACCGAGTTTTGCGCCATTACTGCGGATAATTACAACGATACAACTTCCTCAAAGAAGCACAACTGTGCGATGTGCACAACCTCTTCCATCAGGACTCATGCCGGCGAGTAGACACAACGTTAGCAGTCGTAAAACGGACCGATATTTCATCTCCGGTTACCCTTTCTAATAACTTTAGTACAACAGAGGTGAGATTCACTAGTCAGTAGTCCGTAATAACATCGGTGGTATATCCTTCAACGCACTTGCGATAACCGCGCTCAAGTGAGTGCCATCAAACCGCACAATGTGATGTGATGCACATTGAATGTATACAATGCGCACAATTATTAATAGTACAATACACCGATTATGTGAATAAAACAACAAAACATACATCATTTGAGGGGTAGGCCTCGGTTTGTGAATAATAAACTGGCCAAAGTGCTTCTAAAAGGACAGTCCTCATGAAATCCTCCCATATTCCGACAGCAGCTAAGTGTTTTGAAACGCTGAGTTCGCTTCAGTCAGTTCATTAGGACAGCAAGAAGACATACATTGCGAGATGCAAGCATTTCGTTCATTCCCATCAATCGGTTACATAAAACATTCGGTTATATAAGTTAAGCGCGTAGCGTCAAAACAATGAAATGAACGAACTTCACTTAGTTGCAATCAGGTTTTACTGCCACGGCAACGAAATTGATTCCATCAGTAGTTTTGCCAACAAAGGGCCGGTGCGTGAAGCTTGACCAACATTGCCTCGGAGGACGCCAACAATCTATGGTCGCGATTGGACAAGGGAACCATGAATGAAGTGACGTGGTCAACCACATGACCTGTTGCGGCTAAGTGTTTCGCGATCAAAGAGGCCGTATTTCTGTTTGGATGTTCCTGATCCGCCTTGAGTCATTGTTTGCACCAGCCACTTTAGGATGTGTTTTGCCTTCCTCTGTCGTGAATTTTAGTCCGTTCTGCCAACGTATGAGTCACCGAAACTACAGGTGAACTGGTAGATAACGTGAGAATCAGAGTTTTCCGAAGAACGATCGGGGCAGTGGAGGATCATCCTACGGGTGGAGAGTAACAAGCGCAATTCCGCCGCGGNTAGGTTTTGATCAAGCTCGAGCGATTCACTAGGGTCTAGCTTCTTATGCGGAGCGGTGCTGTGCTGAAGCTCTCACCATTTACACGCAGCACGCTTGTGGTAATCGCAATGATAGCCAACCCCTGTCTGCAGTGTGGCGTGGATGGATAAACAGCACCAGACATGGAGGCGTCCTATCTACATATGTCTCACCCCCACCTAGTGGGCAAAGGACTAGACCAATCCAGTCAGATGCACCACAAATTGACCTAATCATAGCAAATCCCATGTGATCTCTGTTCCTCTGTCAATGTGATTCCGATTGCCACACTCCTGAGAAAGGCCACCCGTGGTGGTTGAAACGTAGAATATTACAACTTGCTCGTAACGTTGTGTTATTCCCAATCTGTTTATCACCAACGTACAACTTACAAGGTACTCAATGACCTGGTAGTCAAGGCAGAGTAAAAAATAAATGGTTTGAGGATGGTAGAAGTGGAAATTTGGAGGATCTCAAGATTGTTTGACGTAAATGGCCAAAGAAAAGTGTGTAGAACATTTTGCGGGAAGAGAAAAGACGAGAAGTCCCAGACTACTGCGGAAAAACTGGTAGATATCCGGACAGGACTTTGCTGTTTGCTCTACGCCAAAGGGACTTCGCATATCTCGTGATCTGCTCAACCAACCCAGGAATTCGAAAGTCTGGACTTTGTGGGATGTTTTCTCGCGTTTAACATGCGGCCGACATAGAGATTTTCTTGTGATCTATTGGGGGTGGAAGAAACACGAGTGGTAGCACAAGGTCTTTGTACGATCGTATGAGACAGTCAGCTGATGTATTTCTCGTTCTTCCTGAGAGCTTTAGAGCTCACAACTTCGACACTGCAGTGGATAATCACACGCAGCCGGTCACTATCAAGTATGATATGAGAGCGTACCTGGATTATCGAATAACTACGAACAGGCTTATGTATACTGATACCCGTGTAACTGTGTAACTATCAGAGTACGTTGGAGACCTTGCGGAGCTAGCTCAACAGACTTGATCGGGCGGCTATATATGAACGTACATAACTCGAACTGGATCCGCGCACATGGTCTATAAAGACGTAGAAGAGCAGCAGGAAAGAAGATTAAACGCTGCATTTTATTGTTCGTCTAGTTTTAGTTGCCAGAAAAGATATGTCCTGCAAAATTGAATGGATCCGTGAACGTATGTTACGTACTGGAATGGCCGCCGTTATACTATGATCGTAGAGCTTGATAGAATCCACCGGTATACAGCAGCCGTACGCCACAATTTTAGATTTAACGCCTAAAAATTTCACCAGCCATGACTGATACCACCGCCTCGATGATATAAAGTCTACGTACACTATTAAAACCAGCATTGACACTGTCAGCAGGAAATGCGTAGGCGAGTTTGATGTCCTCAGTGAGAAAGATTAGTTTGCCGTGCTTGATGACTTCACATTGATCGTCTATATGTAAGAAGGAGTAACAGTTCCGGGACGCTTCCTTGAACCACCTGATGGTGACTGATTTGGACGTTGATCTAAGATCGCCGTTTTCACCGTTTTCGTGTGAACTTTAAGGTGTAAAGCAAACCTGTTAAGCAGTGGGCCACGCACAAAAAGATGTCACTTTAGTCAAAAGATGCTTTCAGACCTCCGGTACGCGGTATTCCACGATAGATCAGCAGAAAAGACCAGCACATTGCCCAAACAATCTCTCAGCCAGCGGCCTGGTTATGGTTGGCCTTATTTCATCTAGCCACGCCGCCCTACCGTTTTAAGTTTGACGAAGCAGAACTTGACACTTCCTCTTATCACGATAGTCTCCTTTCTCACGATCATTTCCCACAGATTGCTCTCTATTATGACTTCTTTCCGTCGGCCGGGATATGAACCTACTGTAAGGAGTCACGTAGGACGTCTGCCTCTGCGCACATGTTATTGAACCAACGCCCCGTCTGTTCTAAAATTCACCAACCGCTACTCACAGGGTTGGTTTGAGTTGTGTTCAGTTGAATTAAGATTCGGAGTCACTTCGAGCTTCCCGAACTACCTTCCCCCTATAATGGAGACGGCATCCACTTCGGGTTGATCACATCCGCCTTCTGTCAGCAAGGTACTGTGGATGTCTCTTCTCGTTGCCGGTCGGTTAAGACTTTAAATGACGAAATGTTTACGGGGACGTATGTGCATACGACCACGTGACCCATGGTCATTCAACTATTTGACGGAGCTCAGTTTAGAATGACATGCTTCAACAACGGCACTGCTCTGTTGAGTTACTCTTACAAACCTCCGCTGTTGTTGGTGTGCCCGTTTTCACATGCTGATCGGATTATGTAACGCGGCTGATTCTTCTTCTACCGGGGCTCTAATATCCTGAAGCTGATCACATAGAGTTCTGGCAGATTGGAAGGATTCCCCATTTAATAGTAGCACCTTTTGCTAAAACCGAAGAATGTTGATTTATGCAATCAGTCGATCTCGTGGCTGGGTCTCTAGTAGATCACCAAGACATCAGCGCGAGGTCGACGGATTAACGCATGGAAACTCATCGTGTTGAAGAGTATAGATTCGCTCCTCCAAAGGCTCAAAATGTAACAACCTGAGCATGCAGCAGATATGTGAAAGAACTCAAACTGATCAAAGCTGTCAATTTCAGAATAGATCTTGTACACAGTCTTGCTTTTAGACTTGCCCGTGAACAAGAAGAAATGGGTATAGTCATCACGTATAGGTGTCAGTATACACAAGCCCGTTGGTAACAACCCAATTACTCTAGTAAGCATTTACTCCATACTTATGGGTAGTCTGTGCATGTTGTAAATCACTACGCAAAAGCTGAGCATGCTAAAACTGTTTGAAAAAAATGAAACTTAACCTGCTCGTCTCATGATTACATAGAAACTTTGCGTTGCAACTCTTCCCTCTTCCCCCTGATAAGCAACCTGGCAACCTCTCGGTGTTAGCGAACATTCTTCTCATTTTATGTACCGGTCGTACAGAGATAATCGACACATAAATTCGGCAGTGATCGTACACTAGGAAAAGCCGATAACAACTGCTCACGTGGTATATATTTCATCAATTGACACAATGTTATTAGCGTTATATAAAAGGTTGTGCCAGAAAATCACATGTTCTGTTGTTCTTCATAGCTCACATAGTCAATTTACGTTCTCCCGTTTATCGCGTGACTTAGCTTTCTATCCTTGCTTTCACAAATATATCTCACACGAGAGGACGTTCCACCCCACCCAGACACTCGAAATCCCGTAGTGGCTGAGTATTTCGCAAAACAATTCTTTGGATTTTGAGCAAAGAACGAAGTCCAGTCGAGAGGTCCATCCATCCCCCGCAAAATTATGTGCTTCCCCATCAACCCCCATCCTGGCAAAATTCCGTACACATTTTACCGGGACTACCTACATGATATAATGGTGAATTTCTCGCACAGTACATTCTTTCCATCTTCCAAACACCTCTTTTTCGGCGGGACCTTGACCATTAGGCCAGTGACCACCCTGTGGAGTTCCAGTGGATGTAACTACCCAACTATTTTTCGCCGAATTTTGGAGATTCCAAGTACTCTCTCAAAACTTTCTTCCTGAAGTGGAATTTGTCTCTCGTATGATGTCTGTTCTGTTGCTTAATTCACATAGATGACTCACTGTACAATTTACAATTGTTGTGTTCAAATGTGTAATGTTTTAAAATGTGTACATTGTTCACAATCTCCTAGCACGTTCCCCACAGATGTGTTGGAAAATATACCGTTGTTAGTTTTCTTTGTAGCCAGCATTTTCTAGTTCTTAAAGATTTCTCCGTGATACTGTTTGGCATGCCCTCACTTTCATTGACACCCGAGTGTTTAATTGGGTTCATTTCACGTTGGCTAGTGGCCATTTGCGAACTCAGGTTTACTTACGCCATTTTAAGCACTTTTTCCGCTGGATAGTTTGTCTATCCGGTTAACACATCTTCGAGGCGAGAGAGCGCTGTTGTCGTAATTTTTTCAAACAACACTGTATGAATTTCAATCCTTTTGATCACTTTCCTGACCTATTTTGGACTCTGAATATAGTCCTGTTGACCAAACCGTCTGAATGAGCGGTAATGGAATACTTAAATGTGCGTTGCCGACCGGAGTGCTCTGAATTACCCGGTGCGATTTAACGGGAAGCCTATAGAAGACAACGCTGAAATGTATCAGTTTTAAGTACACAGCAGTAATCGCAAATGCACTTGGTCCACACCCGGACCTAGTTTGTGCACATCAGCAGTAACACGGCAAGCATAACGACGAAAGAAGGATGTAATCCGTAGTCTATACAGTGTGGCTCCTCGTGCGGTTGAAGGATAGTAACACGGTGTTCGGTTACGGGTTACCTTTCATAAGTTATCATTTGTCAAAATAGAACAGCAAAATATTGGCCAAACTGCATAATTCTCACACACATCCTTTTGAGAGCAAACAAGTGTTTTTGATTCCAGCGTCAACTCAGTGACAAAACAGTTATCGATCAATTGAAATAAATCTTTTGAGACTGGTAGCCACTCCCGTTGAGAAAATTTGCCATTTTCAAATCCTCAAGCGACACTGCCGAAACTGACCGAACTTTCAATAATATCACACTTTACTGCCTTACGATTACTGCCATCACCATGAATGAATTATTCACGGCTTACACTTTATACAGTGAGGGTCTGGAGTCCATCAAGAAGGAGAAGTGACCATCAAGAAACAAAGAAAGCAAAAGGAACGATCACCAACTTCCTAACAAGTTCACAACGGCCGACGCCAGTTGAAAACACGCAGTCACGCCAGCGAGTGCCTTAGAAATCAGTATGATTTCCCAGTACGTAGGTGGCTGCCGGTTGGGTGGGGAACCTGGCCGAACGCTCCGGCCTCTGAATGCTTTGTGCTATTACCACAATCATCACCAGCTCTGTGGATGGGACACTCCGATATCATATCTCCCCTGATTTTGCGATTGCACTTCACAAGAACGGCACCACTGGCAACCCAAAGCATCATT
>QNGE01009102.1:0-14051 GCA_008508345.1 Paragonimus westermani | reverse complement strand
TGGTGAATAGTTCACAAGATAGCCGTAATAATTTCCAAATTATCAAAACACGGAACAGCCGTACGTTGCAGGATGTCAAAAGTTCGTACAGTCTCATCGACCGTTTAAGTAAACAGTCAATCTAAGCTTGTACACACCATGTGAACGGTATACGATTAAACAGAGAGGTACAGTTTGAGTCAGTAATTTCTACGCTCACAGAGCTGATCCTTGAAGCTATATCAATTGCTCCAATGATAGCTAACAGATTAGTGTCTGCGTTACGTAACAGTACAGTAAAATAATTGGTCGGGTCCACACTATGGCCTGCCGTCTAAACGTCTTTGACAATCCAAGATGATAGATTGCGTTGCTTTCTTCATCAGCCAGTCTGATGTTTTGCTCCAGAGAAATGACCAGCCACTTGGGAATGTGCCCTGATATTCGTCTGTGTGGACATTCATCTATTTGGCTGATGACAGTGCCATGACAACCGCGAATGAGTTAGTAGAAAATATCAAGCAGGCTGGTCAGATAATCAGCTTTCAGTCTTACTTGGGCTCACTTCCTCGATTGACTGTAAGGGGCATAGTTTAACTGGGGGATGCGGACGTGACACAATAGAGTGAAACCTGTGCCGAACTGTGTTGGCCACACTATTCTGAAATGGTAACTGTGAGAAGGCATTTTTTAAAATGCAACCGGTTTGGGTTGCTTCAGTTTGCTGTGTGTGTGTGCGCTAACAAACTGCTGCAGGTATCCAGTGGGAAGAAGCGTCTTAGCTAAGAACTGCTCTTCTAAGGATAGTACATCAGCCACACAGATTCAGCGAGATTGACGGAATAATATTTTAGCCAGTCCACGTTTATGATTGATTGGCGCAAAACCGGCAAACTGGATACACTGACAATGCCAACAGAGTCTGTAACAAACAGAGCGGCAAAAAGTTCCATCTAAATGCCGAGTAGGTAAAACGTGTAGAAAGTCTACATTACTATTCGAGCCCATCACAAGAGTAAGGGACAAGGAGTATTGTGAGGAATTTCTGAAATTATAAAACATGACAGAATGATTGTGGTTGCTGAACTTCAAGATGTCACCAACGTAGCCTCTGTAGAATGCAATTTAATCAGTATTGTTTGGAAGTAATTATTCTGTCATTTCTAGAAAATCGTCAATTGTTTGGCCAAAGTAACTGATTGCATCCACTCTAGCAACGTATCTAAAGTTCGAGTTCGCAAATGCAAATCTTACGCCTTCTGTACATACAGGGATTAGGCCTGTAAAACCTTCGGGAAGGATTGTAATGGGAAGATTTGGCGATAGAAAAATTTTACACAAAATGACCAATTTCAGGTAATAATACGTTGTTGAAAAGCGGCTCGACATCTACGAAAAACTTCGTTGCTGCACATACAGAAACGTTTTCTAAGGTGTTCATCAGCTTGACAACATTTTGCGCATCGGATCGAGTAATTTCAGTTGCCAACTCGAAACCTCCTGATAATTTTACACTTAACAACAGTCACCATTGTTTGTAAATGCAGCATCTCGGTTGTCATGAAGCGTTTGTTGGAAGACTGTCGTGTTTGGTTTTATCCGTTTACGGTATGTGGATGCAGTGAAAAGTATGGGGAAAACAGAAATCATCCATAATTTTTAGTGACACTGGACACCCGGTTAATCGGTACCTCCTGGGACGAAAACAAAACAACGTTTTGAGGAGGCTGGGAGCGAATGAAGGTTTTTAATCTGATGACCCACAAAGTGATTAAGCTTATGTGTAAAGGGTTTCGCAAATCGCTTCGCAACTGTTGCGCTTGGTTAGAGATATCTGATTGCCAACATTCAACAGTGCATCATAAGTTTTCTTGGTGCAAGTTCACAGTTTTCCCAAGTAGACCGTCAGCTAGCCTTATCTAACAATGTCATGCTCACGATGCAGAGAATTCGCCAAACGCTGTGTATTTGGGAAGGGGAGATTAGGTTTTGTATACCTTGATTGGTCGTTCTGGTAGATGCTGCCTCCCTGTGTGCTGTCTAAACTTTGTGCAGTCTATGGATTTGAGCCAAATCTAGTTAGCATGTAAGACATATAGACTTCGAGGTCGGATGTTATCAACGTTTGCAAGTACTATGGTGAAAACCGAACGGATTCATTACTTCTTCGTCGAGTCAGCACTAGATGGAAAGCTTTGTGCTCAACATAGGAACGTTCCATTATATCACGGTGTTACTTGATCACCCGTGGTTCACAGTAAAATCAGTGATATTTGGGACTGAATTACATGGTTTTCAAAAGGTCACCTGTAACCCCTGTTGTCTAAAGTATACGTGACTTTGTACAAGTCGATATCACAGTGCAGGATTAGATCTTTCTTGTATTTTGGGAGAGTATGGCTGTAGTAGCAACGGAAATCAATTAGTTAGGTTGATAGATCGGTAGGCTAACCAACAAGTCCTGATAGTGTTGAACTCAAAGATCACGCGAGAAATCATTTCAGGAAGGAATGGCTTTAAATCTAGCATAGTTCCTCCGAAGAAAAATTCACTTATGAAATGCTTCTCTTAACTTATCAGCAAGTCGTTTGATGGTGAGCAGCAGCAATCAAAGAATTTTCTCATCTCATTTGAATTTTAGCCACTTTTATCGGCTGCCAGTAGCACCGGTATCAGTGTAATTTCCATTGTTCGGGCTAATCGGCAATCAGATGCGCCGAGGTCTGTTTATCTTCTAGCGCGAATCCTGTTAGATCAGGTTTACTACAAGAGAGGCAAGCAATGTTATCCATACTGATAATTAACGGCAACAATCATGCTTTAATTAGTCATGATTTTATTGTATAAAAATTCACAGAAACAAAACGGTTGTGATGGTGTATGTCTTACTGATGATGCGTTGTTATGAACTGAACCGGCCCCACTCAGCTTAACAGGTTACTGTTGTTGCAGAAGGCATGACTTTGTTGAAATCCCTAGGTAATGTGCCGGTTCAAATCAGTGGAATGCTGGAAGCCCATTTTAGTGGACTTGACTGTGTAGGACACATGAGATTTCATACTCTGGTTTAGTGCTCTAGTCGATGATGCAAGTACAAAATCAGTTGGTCACGTGTGTCCTTGCCCTAATGCAGTCACATCGCGCCATGCTACAAGTAAACTATAGAAGTGATGAATGTAATAGTCTAAGCCATTTGGTTCTTGCCAGTGTGTAACGAGCCTTCTGCCTAACTGAGTGAGGCTGTTAGCCTGGTAAAAGTGAGCAATATATAACTTATAAATTTCAGCGCACATACAAGTAATGATCTCGGAGGCAAAAGATTTCCACATTTACAAATAGGCTGTAGGCTGGATCAGAACTCCGGTCACGCCTTCAAGAGGGAACTCGTTGATCACTACTTCACTGATTTCACATCAGACATGACTGAACTGTCATAACTAGAGGCTAAACCATTTTTGTGTTTTAGAAATGATGAGGTTGGCTAACCAGTTCCATAGGGCATGCTATTATCGCCGTTAAATCAAGACAATAACCCAGCGATTAGGACTTCCCAGACAGGTCAAAATCTCCGACCTTACTTAATCTGGTAAACAGTGGTTTGGTTTACAGAAAAATAGCTAAGGATTTGGCTAACTGGAATTTGAATACACATTTGACTGTAGCTTCTTCATCCGGATAGACTTCCGAACCCGTCTGTTTCGGAAAGAACTAGACTCGAATACGCTGCTATTACATCCAGTCAGTTGTACATATCTTTTCAGCCGCCGGAATAAGAAATTCGGCCATTCATAAAAGGAGATGGATGGGTGTTTGGATGACATTTCAGTCTTGCCTGATGTGAAGTCATTCGAACAGCGGTAAACACGGTTGCCTCATGAAATCACGGTCAGTGTTCCAGTCCCGCTCTTGACAAAGATCTACACCACTGACCAGCCTTTACAAAGTTAAAATTCCCGTTTAGTACCTTCTTCCGAAAGAGACTAGCTGAATTTCAACTGGAAATTTACTAAATTAATGACTGCTTGTTAGTACTATACAAATGAGAATTTAGCGTTTGATCCTGACCTGAACACATACTGTCGAAAGCCTACCAGACTTGCAGATTGGAGAGCAGCTGGTGACCCTGGTATTGTGTGATCCGTTGAGGACGACGGAGCAGACGTTAGGATAACTTAAATGGAGGAAGTTATCTCGACTGAGTGCACATCTGACCATATGTGCTGGAGTGACGTTCATCGGGTTATGAACTAGCTTTATGAGACATGGAAACTGCCTTGTAGTGCCGTCAACGACTTTGTGTAAAAACTGCCATCAAGTATATATATATATATATACGCTGGAAGCTTGGTCTAACCGCTCATGCATACAAGTGAGTTCACAGTATGGTGTGTGTAATATAGTCTGAGAATCAACGTTTTTAGAGGCATGATTAAAACGTGTTGAAACTAGAGTCTCAACATTTTCGTTAACGTGATGAGGTCTAAAAGGTCACCGGTAAGATGGTTGACGGACCGGCTTCTGATACAGTTAGCGGATTAGGGTAGCTGGAGGCTAAGAAAGTACTAGCAATGCTTATCAGACAGACTGAGCTTTAACAAAACTAATCAAACCATGTAAAATTCCGTGTACTTTTCACGCATTTTTTACTTAAAGTTGTACTCTGTTCCGAACAGGTGTGAACTGAGGAAATTATGATAAGCAATGAAGCTAATAATATATGCGGGGTAACGCATAAAATCACTTCATTTACTTAATCCTTTTTCAGTCTATAACCAAATAAATCAGTGGAATAGGGAAATAGAGGGGAAACAGGCTAACATCCACCCCACATCGTTCGACGTGACGTCAGTGGAAAGTCTGTGGATCTGTCTAGTAGTATAAACAACCATTAAGTTTCTACAGAACTAATACCTACGAGACACTGAATATAAGTTAGTGGTATAGTACTGACGTTTAGTGTGTGCAAAGATCTGCTCTACTGAGGAAAGTAAATACGATGGAGTTTGTACGGACTCTCGTACGGCATGCATGCATAGATTGATGTATGCATAACAGCCCTGCTGAACATTTTGCAGAAGCTTTTGGAACTGTTCTCAACTTACAAGACGAAATCTTTGTGAAAGGACCGTTTGGTAAGTAACGGCACAAAATCTGTCATCAGACACAGCGTAAGATGCAAATCACGAAGTGGAAATCCTAGTCGTCCGAAGACTACGAAATTAGTCTGCCGGAGGGAAAGCCATCTAAATAACGCACGTTAAGGCTTCCCCATATGAGACGACGTCTTTGAGCTGTCAGTTATCTGCCACTGAAACCAACGAGTACACTCACAGCGAAGCATGAACGTGAGGAAGTAGAATAGTAGATTCCAGATCTTCATGAGTGGTTAATCAACACATATCTGCATTCCTGGAGGAAGGCGTGAATCACACTGTATACCTCTGGCTCCTTTCGACCCCAAGTGGGACGTAAAGCAATAAATCTGATTACCGTAGATGTGCATCTCTCAGCGACTCCAATTCTCCTCATTCTAAGGCAGTTCACGTGCACACATCCACTGCCACACAACGACTGCATTTTGGTGTAACCGAGTGTTTCGCCGTACAGAAGACCTTTAACCCTTACTGTTAGCCAGCTTAGATTAAAAGCCACAAACCTTCAGTTGTCCCAGACACGTAGAAAGCAATCCATCATTCGCTCGGGCTCACGGACAACAACCAGTAGTGATTACTATTCCTAAGTGGTACTGCACGTGTATGAAAATTTGAACGGTTGAGCAAAACTAATGTTCAAAGGCAACCCTGTGCACACATCTACCAGTCTCACACATTCAGGATTGAATCTCCTGCTCCCGTAGAGCACTTTTTACGTTTAGCCCACTAAACACCTTTGAACAAATATGACCACTCCACCGGTGACATCTGAACGCCCCTGTATCATGAATTAATTTTGATATTCTAGGCACGTTTGCATTGGGCATCTTACAGGTATATTAAAAATACGAAATGGGAACAGGCTGGTGACATTTATATTCATTTCGCTCAAACCACTATATAATCCAAACCAGACGGGTCAACTGAATGTAAATACTATCATCTAGGAGGTTTGTTGTTGGAAGGTATCATGCCGTTAGTTGGACTGCTTAGAAATTACCGTTACTTATCAGACGTCTTTGGTAAAGCCGGAATCTATTTAGTACGGTTTAGGGATGTGTAATATAACGGCGTGAAGCAATTACCAAAAGATATGTGTTTGCGGGGCACAACCACTGCATTATAGTATTAACCAAACGCTCAGTCTGGTTCGAAAATTTGAATGACCTGCAAATTGAAAAGTGTGGCTTACCTCAAGGGAGCGGTTCTTTAGCTAAAATCCTATCTAATTTCTTCAAAATTTCCCCAGTTTGATACTCTGGTATACGAAGTACATGAAGTTAGAATGCTCCTAGGTTTCCAGCTGTAACGGATAAGCAAACATCTCCTCACAGAGGTCATTCTACATAATGTTATTCACCCTTGTTGTGTTGTGCAACAATCGGTTCAACGTGTAAAAAACAGGGTGCATCAGGCAATAATGACGATAGTCGGAAACCACTTAACTCAAATGGATCAAAGTTTTTGGTTTACAGTTTGAACAGACTGTTCAAACGCAAGATCGATAACCAAAAGCCAGAGCCTAGTTTTTTTAGTTTTCTGTTCGAATGACAATTTTTGACCGTTCGCTTTTGTATACAGATCATTGAATTTCCATTTTTGCCTACAACGATATTCAGATGGATGTGTTGTCTTTATGACTATTATTTGCGGTGTCCATCTTTTAACTACGCTCTGGCTCAAATGCATCGCGCCACTTTGTTTAGTGATGTTAAATCCGTTTGGTATTATCTGTTGTCCGACAGCCCTATTTCAAGTGTTAGAATCTTTTCTACCAACTGATTTTCAGCCACAGATGGTAAAATGTTCATTGATAACCGTGAATGTTACAAGCCAAGAAACGAACCTTGATTTTCTCTACGTATTGCACGTGACAATTTCTTCACTCTTAATAAACAACAGATCGGACTAATATAGTCGTTCCTGACAGTTATTATTGGTTGTCAAATTGGTTTTTCACACCGAAACGAAAAGACTACATGGCAAAATCAGGTAGACAATCTGGTACTTATCGTTAAGGTTGTTCACACAACCCATAGTGAAACTGGGATAGGTGACTGGCGCTGGGAGAAATGTTCCCCAATGATCAGACAAAAGGCATATCATGAAACCGTTGATGTGAATAAATCAAATGACATTTCACTGAGGGGTAGGATCTAGATCTGCACGCGGGAGAAATTATTCACCATAAATGAATGTGATTGCATCAGTGCATCAGACTGTTTGTTGACTGGCATTGGTAGAAAGTTATTTGCTTCCTGAAGAAAAATTCATTATGGAATACCAGTAGAAACGAAACATGCATATGTTAAGGAGCTCAAGTGTGTCCTTTGACACAACTGACATTTCTTGCGATTGTTTATTCATGAAGGTAGGCAGCAGACAATGCACCTGTCAGTTGATTGTATTAGAAACAGCATGTGTTCTATTGCAGTCCCGTATCTGTCAGCTAGTCTTAGTGTGTACTGAGAGTTTCTATCTATTGCTTACTTTCAGAGTGGAGTCCATGACTGGCTGTTTCGTTTTTTTGGTCCAAATATGTCAGTAATAATTCACGTTGAGATAAAAGATATTAACAATATTTAATTAGCACCTTATGAGGTTATCTCTTATTGCAACCGATCCGGTTGACAGTTAAATATTAATAAATAAAAAGAGCAGAACCAGTAAAGCCTTGGAGTTGGGATTTATCCGGCATAACCAACTACGTTATCTAAGAGTGCAAATTCCTGTGTGCATGTAGCAGAGCATGAGTTATAACCAACAATATGACACTAGGCACTTTCGTATATGTGTACTGATTTTTCCTGATGACACGTTGTAACTTTTGCTTACTAGTACGAACACAGTTGACTTAAAAAATCCAAAGATGGAGTTTAATCGTTATAAAGCCAGCATTTATTGCATTTTTCTACTAGTTATCAAACTTACTTTTTCTGTCGGTGCAAATCGGTCATAAGAAGAACTGAGACTGTCTAGCCACTAGCAAGACTGTCTTTTCTATAGGTTATATAATAAGGATCGGAATGGTAAATTCATGACTGAACATACATACTTCAGCTCACGTGTGATTAAAATGCTTGCTTGTATATTTCCGAAAAGAACCATCAGTACTTACCCGGGCGTAACAATTAGCAATCTCAGTAAATTTAAAAATATGGTGAACCATCCCCACCAGACGCTACTACATCAGTCCTATTTAGGAGTTTAAAATTTTCATTCACCTTGCCTCTGACTGATGTGTTCTGTGGTTACACAGGTAAGGAAAGAATTGCAGAGGACCTAAGAACAGTAACGAGTTAGTTCGCTTTTTGTCTAATTCATCAAAATAATGAAAGATTTTATAGCTTATTGACAGTGTGTTTAATCTCGCTGGTCGCTTCTTTAGGGGAATTAGTTCTGACATATCTATATTGTAGACGGCATACAACTGAACGGACAAGTACAAGAGTTACGGTGCAAATGGTTACGTTTTTGTATATACAGCTGGCCTTATATATTCAATAGGGCCCCATCGACGACGAAATCTTGTGTTTAGGTCATAATACCGTGGACCATTCCATCGAGTTCACCTGATGACCGGTCATCTGGGTTTGCCCCGCCACTGTGTGTTCATAGGAACAAGTGCATGTGGGCCGCACAGTGATCCGGAATGAAGCACATTTGAGCGCACACCGCAACGTGCCAGCCGGATGGTCCCAAAATAATGGCTGTAGGAAAATACCCCACATTTTAGCACACTGTATACTCTCGAAGTCATGGGTTCTCGCTTATTCTGGAAGTCACTAATGTCCGATGACTATTCAATAACAATCAGCATTTTAATCTAAACACTTTTTCTTCAAATTGGGCATTTATCTAACAATTCTGGTTAGTTTAGGTGCATTGCTTCTCAAGCAAAACTCCTCTGTGGATGATTGGAGAAAAAACAACTAAATGGATTTGGACTTGTGATAAACAAAACGAAACAAAGTCCTTCTAATTCTGGTGAGCGCAAAACGTCGAAAGGGTCAGAGCATTGTTCGCTTTCATTCTGAAGGCAACGGTTACACGAAGATATCTAGTTTTCGTTAGTCCCAAATTTTTCCACTGTACACCCATCGTTAGCTTTGGTGTTCACGCCAAATCACGAATCTCGTAATCGAACATCAGTATAATGTGGTTTAATACATTGGACATCCGACGTGATCGTTTTAGTCCGGTCTACTGAGAAGTCTGCTATAACTATCAGGTTGGTTAGAGTTACGCACACACACACTCTTAACGCTTACGAGCGTGCTGACCCTATGGTTTCGCACATGAAGTGAAATTGTTGAGAAATACCTAATGCACATCCCTTCCTAGATAACGTACCCTTACTCCGACGGCTGCCTGCCACAGGTTTTTGGGTTAGTTTAAATAACAATTAATCTGACAAGTTCATCTCACCGATGCTTCCGTTAGTCAGAAATCTCCCATTATAAGTTCGGTGTTTAAAGTGCCCCTCCATTCGGGATTACTTAGTAACTCAATTTAAAATCGTTTGCATACCACCATATCGGATTTATTGTTTGTAAAGCTTGTTTTCTAATTCGCTGTCGAATGAACTGTTATCTTCTGTCGGGTCCTTAAAACACTCCGTGATGATAGTCCTCGTGAAAACGCCCGTTGAGTTCGTTGGCTTTCATTATCTCACAGGACATAGAAGGCTAGTGGTGAACTTTCTACCAGACTCAACACACCTCTGCTATCAAGATTTTTGAAACTGTGTTCTCATATTCTCCGCTACACTCGATAAAACCTTTAGCTGCACGCAATCGGTTCTATATTTCTCCCGTTATTTCTTATCCACTGGACTTCCACACAAGGACGGTATTCTTGCGTCTGAATTAACCACAAAGCTAACTCAGTAGAACTCTCTCAGTTGATGCCGACTTTGAACGTTTGCCGACATTTCCGTAAGGTTTCTGACTATTAACAGTTCTCTGTGGCCGAAGCGTACTTAGTTGATTCATCTTTATTTGTTTGAGACTTGAGTATTAGAAGTAAAACGTTCACCTAAAGCGATGCATAGTGTGTACGATTGAACTGACTTGCTTCGACTTCACCGAGATTTTGCGCAAGTGGAATCGCAGATTAAAACCAATTATCTTACACAGTTCTCCTGTCACAGAAGCCGGCGTGGTCAGGAGTCGCTGATTCACCTACTTCGTTTATCAGCTAGATTCGTGATAAGGGGCCATGTGGTGTTGGCTACTGGATTAGAGCAATTTGGCTGATGACACCGATCAAAAGGTCCTTTCAAAACGCTGTGATCAATCTCACTTTCCTTTCCAGGACATATCAGAGTCCATGTAAACGAGGTGACACAATCTACTTCTACATTCGGTTGCTTAATTTTCTCTATTCTCAGCTTCCATCATTCCCTACTACTTACTACTGACTGATTTCTATGCCAACAAGGAATCGGTATTGTCCCCCACGCCGATAATATCGGTGTGAGGTTTGTTAACCCAGATAATGCAATGTTTTAGGTCGTGATTATTTTATCCACACGAATTTTCGACCCATGAAGAGGTGCTTCACAATCACATATGATGACCTAAACTCATTTCAAATGTATATTGGTCAGTCCACGTCACTTAACCCTCCCACAAGCGATTGACATCTCCCTTTCTTTACCTTGCATTTGACGCGATTTGGTACCTAAATTGCACTAAGCTTTCTACTCAATGTTGCGTCACTCTCAATGGTAGTATTGTCTTTTGGTGATAGGTCTTGTTTTCTTGAGAAATTTTTTAGTTATCACACGTCGTTTTCCTAGGTGTTCAGGTACAACTAATAACATTATAAGTAAATCCGTCTTTTCTAAACACTTTGCAACGTGTGTGATATATTCACACACATACTGCCCTCAAATTATTCACGTGAAGTACACAGTGCTCATTTCGTCTATGTCAAACTCCCTTGGTGAAGTGATGTCTTTAGTGCCGCATTTGGCAAGTTTATTAGGCAGACTAGAACGCAATTAGAATAAACAATTATTCCTTTGCCGTTAAAGGTGTCTGTGTTGCCACCGTACTGGGATAAAATAGAACTTTCTTGTCCTCCGCTAGCTATTACCTCCAACATTCTTCTCGCATTTTATCTAAGGACCGAAACTAACGTTTGAAATCGGGATCAAATTGTAAATACCACAGTGGCTGAGATGCTTACTAGGTCATTCGATGGCGAGCAACATTCAGGATACACAAAACACCTCATGGTGCTTATCGACCACGTGCCTCATATCCATTGAAGCGTCATCATTCGCTGACTGGCTGAAGTCGCAATATCACAAATGCTGAAGTATTGTTAACCCATACTGATCGGTCGTTGGAAAACGCAGTCCTGTGTCTAAGATATTTAACTGCCAATCCTTGATGGGGATATCATTCACGACCCAGATCGACCTCTACGTATCCTCAAAGAAATGGGTTTTGGTTTCATATTAATCATGCGTTTGCAATGTATTATCATGTGGGAATGGAATTCACATATTACCTGTTTAGTCTGTCGTTTTGAAATCTCTCAAAGAGACTTAGCGTTTGAACTGTTGTTTTCCAGCTGGTCTCTTTCGGATGACCGAGGTAAAAACACACTTACCTTGTTTTCCTGTCTGTGTCGCGTACATCTTTGACACTTCAACTGAAGTGCTTGCAATCTAAGGCCACACAATCACTTGCAGCTTTAAATTAACACAAAGCAAGCCTACGGAAATTCCTAAACGAGTTTCAAATCAAGCGTTAACGGAAGCATGATAAGTAAATATCAACAGGAACTCTAGAATCAACTCTGTTTACACATTTTTTGAATAGCCGCTGTTTTACATTACCGTCGATCACTAAGTCAGCAGCTTCCCCCGAAACCAGTGTTTTCACTTTCATTGTGTTCAAAACGTTCAGTTTAATTGGTCGTTAACGTACGATGAACAGGCCTACGTTCTGTAACATTCTAGACAATTGTAATGACTTTGTGATTTCACGTTCATCAAACAAAACCATTAAGCGCCATTTGAATGGATTTTTTAAGATGTTGTCTGGACTAAATTATACAAGCATTTGAACGATTGGTGTCTTTTACAATTTACCAACAAATGTGGCATGCTATAGCGGGCGATAATGCTCTGCTTGCTGTTCCGTTCAAAGTGAACCCAGCGACAGCCTGAACGGTAACAGGACACCGAAAGTTCTAACACTAAGCACTAACGCTTAATTTTCCAACTCACCAAACCAATTCATGCTAAATCAAGCTCATACTCTTGAGTTTTAGAGCGTCTGCGTATAGACTATCTTATCACCAGATTGCCCCCTCCAATTTTTGCACAATATATGCAGTGGAAATGTGTCAACTACGCAGCTGTACATAAGTATGTTTAATATAAGATGTTCGATCTAAAAGACTGATCAGTGCATTCGGAATCTGTTGACTTTAAACGCCTCAACTCCGTATAACTTATCTGTACAACATTGAGTTTGTAACAGACTGACGAAACAATTTTAAGGTTTAAAAGCCTGTCTTCAGACTTGAAACAAGGTCCGCTATGGGTTACCAACCTCCGCTTTTTCACATGTTCAATCTGAACATCGTCCAACTTGTAGCTGAGCTTATGCGTTATTTATTCGAAAGAAGTCCACTTTGGTTATCAGAACAGTAAAGTAGCAAACAAAACTTGTTTCCTTCGATTGCTCATCAGGCTAATTACAACAAAATAAATGCAAAAACAAACAGGATGCGTAATAGAAACGAATGACAAAAATTACTGGCTGTGTGTTTACACAACCGTTATGCGATGACCACCAAATTTTAAGCTCAAGTGCGTAGAAAGCTGTGTTTGCACGAGTTTCTTCTGAGCGCAGAAGTCAGGTTTAGTGCAATCTGACGCTAATGGCCTCGGCAACGGTCAACATTCGGAATCTCACTATTTTGGATAAATTTCTCGGCACCTGGCAGATAAGCTGAAAAACAGCTCTCTGATTGACAGAATGAACTGGATCTGTCAAACAGCCAGCACTCGTAGTTGAAATAATTTTGGTCCCACCAGTAGTGAACTGCGTAGGCTAATGTATAGTCATTGTCTCAGAAAACTACCCGTTTGTGGACCAATTTACGGGGTTCGACACGAGTAAGCAAGTAATTACACGTAACAGCTGTTTGTGAAACGTGGGAACTTGTTTTCGAGTTGTGACATGACAACGGAGTTTGAGGGAAAACTCAAACCCAATTGAACTGAGGGTAAGCTGTCTCGACTGATATGTTAATGTTCCTTATAACAGCTTTGGCTACAAGATATCCTCGAAAAGGATGATAATGCCAGTTTTCCCCTTATTCAACTTACCTTGCATTCGCACTGAAACACACTGAGTAGCCATTCCACTTAGACATTTTTCGCAATAAGTTCAGCTCACCTTTCAAGATGTCAGTGCTGTGGACGTTCAATGCCCTTCTGGTCAGACATCGTATGAAATCTTGTTGGTAACTTAACGAAGAGGAACTGTTAAAGTGATTGTAGTGACCACTTAAAGTTTGCTCTCCAAGCTCTTTTTTGCTGAATTAGGCTATATTCTTCTCTCAGTAAGTTAATATTCAGAACATTTATTTGGTCTTTATCAGGCGGGTAAAACATTAATATAACACTGTTCACATTGGAATCCTGATCGTTGACGCGATATCAGTTACATTCTGTCTAAGAAATTTCGCTTACTCAGTGAATGCAATCAATAAGTTGGCCCCCAGTTTGCTTCACCTAAGAGCGAACCTAGATCCAAGCTCATTATTACTCTATCATAGAATCGGTAGATCTCATTAATCTGTTTTCAACAATAACGATGGAAAACATACATCACGGGATGTTAACAGTTCGTTTACTCTCTTCAGTCAAGAACGTAAAACATTAGAATA
>QNGE01009101.1:0-14056 GCA_008508345.1 Paragonimus westermani | reverse complement strand
ATGAATGCGACCATCAAAATATTATTTATTATAGTCGCTACACAAGTAACGATCTCAGCATTGAAAAACGACGTTCATGTGATAACTCCTCTGCAAATTAGCAAAGGCTGACTCTCTTTTGGGTTCTGGATCGTAATGAATGAGTTTAAGTTCAATACACCATGCTACTTTTATCAACAGCACGCACGATGTAAACAACTGTAAAATCTTCCCTCTTGGTTTCTTCAGTTTTGTTCGGTTAATCGAATGCGACCGAGCACCACAGTAACGAATTGCAAGTTCTCCAACTGTGTGAGTTCAAAATAAGAATACTAACCACCTATAATTATGCATAAGTCCCTTGAAAACTACATACATGTTGAAACTGGCCCACGTGAGCTGCGTTTGCGGTTCACGCAAAAACTGACCAGACAAGTTCCACTCAGAAACGAATCGGGGAAGAGTTTTGGGGGCGGGTGTTTGGTAGTGTGTGCCAAACGAGTTCGTTTGCTCAGTCTTTCATCCGGTTGGCCCTTTGCTGTAGTATCAGATTTTGTTATAAAGAACGTATTAAAGCAAACCATCTATGGACTTAGCCGAGTCAACTACTAGGGAAACCGAGGATTTGCCATTAACTGTATTCTCTTATTTCACGGACGGTTGTCTGTAAATTAACCGGTACTCGGTTGCTTGCTTGCGAATTGTGAGTGCCCTAATGTTGACCGTTTTAGCACAGAACTCGAACATCACCCACGACCGATTGCAGCCGTCGCATTCCCGTAAAATTTCCAACCGACTCCTTTCGAAAAGAAACTCTGGTTCCGGTCGTGTTACAGCTCGTCACTAGTGCGTATCCTTGTCACGGCATGGACTAGGACTACAACCACGCTTTCATGAGGCAACCGTGTTGACCACCGTGCCAATAACCTCACATTAGGCATGACTGATTCATCATATGGACGCTCATTCGATCGTGAATAGTGTGCGGATTGTCTGATCACCTCGAGAGAGGACTCAGTAACTGTTCTGTTAAATCTATCCGACATTTGTTTTTAGTAGTTTGGTTCTCGTCCTCCCATTTTTAACTTCTCTGCTAACACCTGCATCTCCGTGGTTCTGTAGCAGGTAAATATCACAGCTAGTCACTGTGTTGCTGTATTTGACAATGATGACGATTTACCCCAACAAAATGTACGAAACATGCTGCCGGCAAACGTAGCGTATCAGTCCTATAGTTGGGGCGGGAACTGTAAATATATTGGATTGGACAAATGCGTCAGCAAGAAGTCAGTCGGCGATTCTCAGAAGGCTACGGTCAGTGCCAACAACACGAACAGACTGGCGAGTCAGTGCTATTGTAGCGAGAAGGCGTCCAATAAAGTACAATCCTTATTGTCCAAATCGCCAGTCACATGCAACGCGCTCTCTCTCTCGTTTATGAGTTATAATTCCAACCCGCAACACCCACCCACCCCCGGTTTCCGTTCACACGGCGTGTGCACTTCTAACCGGTTTACGTGTGTGATCGGCGCCTTCTACCGGGGGGTTTTCCGCTTGCCATTCCTCGTCTGTTCGTCCGATTTCGTTGCACGATGGCTCGTCCGGCTGCTCGTGCTGTCCGCCATTCACCCAGTGTTGGCTCTGACCGTATTCCAACATCGTGTCGAGATGTTCCTCTAAATGTTGGAAAAACCACGCCTCCGATCTGGCCGTCTGGCGTATTTCGCCTGCCCTGCCTCGCCCGTTGGTCCGATCTAGTCGAGCGATGACTCATCCGGTCGCGCACGTTGTTCTTGATCCGATCGCAGCAGGCCTATGAACATACCTTCCCCCGCGTTGAGGTATTCGGCCGAGCGTTCGAAAACTCGCACCTCCGACCTGACAATCCACCACACTATGACTAATCACGTTGCCTTGGCATCCGAGCACCGGAGTTAAACAAGTTGTTTAAGTGCGTCACAAGTTAAAACAAACTAGCTACAAACGGAGCCGTGCCGACCAATAAAAAGCCAAGGAGTCGACACCAATCGTGATTCTTCATTTTACTGATACGTTTTGTTTATAAAATAGCCAACAGTAACTCAATAAACCGATATTTGGTTTGTGCCACAAGTTGTACTTTTGATTTCGCTCTGATGGTTAGGGGCTTTTCAGAAGGAATATTTCGCCAAAGCGGAAGTTTTTGGTTACCGCATGTACGCGCATGTCTCTGTGGTTTAATGGCTGGGATCCTGGGGTTT
Organism: Paragonimus westermani; assembly: GCA_008508345.1. Taxonomy (NCBI): domain Eukaryota; kingdom Metazoa; phylum Platyhelminthes; class Trematoda; order Plagiorchiida; family Troglotrematidae; genus Paragonimus; species Paragonimus westermani. The sequence goes on along the minus strand of QNGE01009101.1, from coordinate 11,837 downwards.
CCCAATCCACAGTGGTTTGTAGCCTTTTCAACACCTTTATTGTTTCGCGTGAAAATATTTACAAGTCCCACGCATTAAGATTTTGTTGAGAGCTATCCGTCAGTGTTTGTTGTTCTAGGTTCTTTATATTCGCTTCGCTTATCCTCGAACTGACGGAGATATTCTGTTGAGTGTTTTTCGCTGTGGTCCATTTACTACCACACTCACTTTGCCTACCTTATCAACAGCATGCTCATCATATGAAATGCGCTGGTGACGCTTACATTATTGCCAACGTAAACAACTTCACTCTATCACTTTCCGTCGTCGCCAGGTAACTGTTATATATGTTACGTTCGTGGACTTCAAAAACAACAGTATTTTGTTACATCACAGGTACTAGTCCCACATAGACAAACCCATCCGCTGCCAACAGTTTCAGACCGAAAGTGACGGTTTTTAAGTGCAGTGCTCCCAAACTGGGTTAACGTATCGTCACAATTTGCTCTTTTCTTGTTACCGTGTCCAAGGAATGTGATCAGTGTTTAAAGTGGTGGTACAGGGCCCATAGCTCTAAGAGAGAGGAAACATGAATTTACCGCGGTTAGCCTCTTAATCTGGTCAATTTGATTGGCCTCCTAATGCCCCGGACGTACAAGCAATGAAGTGTGAGTCAGTCAGAAAATTATTCAGCGTCGACCAACTCACGTACATCAGATCCTCATCGAGTTTCTACACCCCCCTCTTTCCTAGCACTTACAGTACTTTTTAATTTGCAGTGGACAAGTAGGTGTGCTCCAACGACTTGAAGCGCTTTTCCTGAAGAGCAGTCGGAATGTAGTCCCAACAAACATCAAACTAAAAGAACGCGGTAAGGATTAGAAACAAAACGTATATTTTCAGCAATGTTTGGAGACATGGTAAGTAATTAGTTCTGTCCTAATTTGAGACCAACCGCTGCAACCAAGAGAAGGTTGAAAAAGAACATTGGTTAGGCTTCGGCTCACTCGGTGGCAGTCAAAAGCGCGTCGTGCGAAAAGTGAGTTGAAAAATCGAGTGCGTTAAACAACGCTCGAAAACGTCCGAATTAAACGATTCCGAGGAATAGAATAGTTACGAGTTAGCTGTGTGCAATTGGTGTGCGCGACTAAAGAAAATGGCACTGAGTTCATATCAGGCCTCCTATAGCCGGCGTACACTGAATCGTGCGTACAGAACAGACAAACAGAAGAGAGCGGTTACAACTGGGGTGCTTAGAGAAATCATAGATTCGCTGGTCGCCACAAATTGATCACTGCCAACCGGCAGTCTACCGAAAACTTGGAAGCAGTTCACAGTCACATCTACATTCGAAGATGGGTGCAGAGATGACCCAGCAAACTATCGGTCAACAGCGCTGCTTCCAATGTTCTCCAAAGTAATAGAAACCTCATTAGATGACTCTCTCCTGGTCAGGCTTGAAGATTTCTAACTCATCGGGGAGAATATGGCTTTCATGAGGGATACTCATGCTCCACGAATCTGCTAACGCTTGTAATGTTTAGAGGAAGGCTGTCGACACAATATCAACCATTGAAGTGGTTGATTTGGACTTTTCAGAAGTCTCTGACAGGGTTGACCACGTGTTACAGAAACTGAGTAGATATGAATGTAGTTACCGCTTGTTTATGTGACGTCCGGACTATTTTATGAGCGTAGTTTCATCGTCGAGGTGTGTGGACAGCTTTTAGAGATACTCTTGGTTTGCCACGTATTTCAACTACCTTGCTATTTATGTTGATTTTTGGCATTATTGACAGTGTTTGTTCGCACGTCTGCACTCTCTCGTTTGTTTGACTGTCCACGGTCATAAAAGAATTTCCGGTCGCTTACTGGCTGGTTGATCGTGATCTGCTCTTTTCATGCTTCGCTTACAACTCACTTCCCAGTCTACTCGTCGTTGTCCATTTCTCGATTTTCTGGTTTAATCATTGTGGAACATAGACACAGTTCTAAACGTGGAAACGTTCCAGTCCTCTGCAAACTATCAGAATTGTTCCCAACCAAAAATTGCCTTCCGTAAGGGTCAATTTTAGAAACACTGATATTCACTCTTTTCGTTCATGAACTATCCTGTACAGTCAAATTGGTGACATTGGTCTACGCCGATGACACAAGGCTCTGCCGAGTTTTAGAGTGCCAGTAATAGGTGATATATTTGCAGAACAATTTGATCTGCCTAAACCAGTGGTCTACAGAAAATAACTTGCCTTGCAGTGTCAACCAGTAGAAAGTCATGCACATTCGCCATCAAAATTTACTGACTATTACCTTAGCGAAACAGAGCTGCTCGTGTCAGCACTTGAACGAGATTTAAGAACCATAATGGCAAGCTTTGGCTAAAAGGGTGCAAATAATCTCGAACTTCTCAAGAATAATTTGCAAAACCTTTCACCCTGAAGCGTTCCTCACTGTGTTCACCTCCATAATATGCCCACTCCTGGAACTGAACACACAGGTCTGTCATCTTTATTTCAAGAAAGATTCTGCACCAATTGGCAGTGCTCAGAGGCGGGCCACTAAAAAAATTATGGAGCTCAGGGAAACTCTGCCCCGAAAGTCCAACAGAATTAGGTCTACTCTGGATGAATTACAGACGGCACAGGGGCAATCTAATACACTGTGCATCCTGGGTTATCCACTGGCACGTCTTCCACCAAACAAGGATGGAGGTTTAAAGGGTCACCCGCTGAAACTGAGTGACGGAACAGGTAATTTACTCTGCAGGTAGGGCTGCTTCACAGTTAAATATTGTTCACATTGGAACGCACCAACCAACTAAGTTGTCACTGCTGAATCCGATGAGTTAAAATATTACTCGGTCGGCACACACGTGGGGGACATCTTGCATCACAAATCTCCGAACGGTTATACTAGCTCAGTCTGACAGGTTCTTAACTGCTCGTGTCTGACCGACTGTTGTTTCAGTTTGTTTCGGTGTTCGTTGTTGACATGACTGCAACCAGCAGCCTCATTGAATTTCCGTTTTACCCAGACCGATTCACTCCTTCTCCACATCAGTAAATCGATCAACATTATTTTTCACCGATCAGCACAGAAGCAGGAAAGTAGAAACGACAACCTATGAACAACTGTCCAAAAAGAACTGATAGGCGGTCAGAAGCAATGTGGCAAAGTTGGAGTTCTGGCTGTGTTTGATCTAGTTTCTAAACACAGAAGGAAAACTTGTACTGCGGGGTGTTTTGTCTCATCAGCCACATACTAACCATGAACTCTTTGAACACAAAGGATCATCCAGTCAGTCTGTCAAAATTACGGCGGCAGGAGTTAATAACATGAGTTCGGAAGCTGTAACCAGTAACGTTTGATTACATCCTTGCAAGTGGCAAGCGTATAGAACATTTGTTCAGATCGTCACTATTTTGCGGAAAGCTCAGAGCTATGGCAAACTAACAATCCATTCGCATTGCTTACGAAGGGTGCAGTGCATCTTTCGATAAAGAGAGCCTCCGAAAATCAAACTAATCGGTCGTTACCGGCGTTGTGGACCACACGAAATTCCTCCATGACGGCCACTTATTGATATGCCATTATGGGGTTTTGCGTGACCGAGGAGGTGGTTGTTGGTCTCTTGTTGACAGCATAATGCACGTGGAGCATTCACAGTTCAGGCGTTTAATCCCTTTCGGAATAGGCTTAGTTGTTCTCCAAAAGAACCAGAGAGATGAAGAAGGCATTTTTATCAGGAACTAAGGGGTCACCAACAAGAAGTTAGTGGGATTATATGTGAAAGAATATTGACAAGGAATTTTCCGCCACTCGGGCTACATAGATGGTCTGAGCAATTTGAGGGTAATTTCAGCTGGCCTGAACCAGCACATTCAGAAATGGTGGAGATTGTGTGGTTAATTTGGCGTTTAAAATTTTGAGAATCATTACAGCCTCGGGTCTGGATCTTCTTTCTCCAACACCTCAAAAATGGAGAAGAAATTGGGGTTTGACCTAAATACACTCCTCCAGCCTGTAATAGAAACCATAGAAGTGCCTCATGACTGGTACTTATCAACAACTATCTTACACTTCTTGTCAAGAAATCATGACAAACACAGGGGTGGTAGCTGTGTTTCTGATACGTCTAAAAGGCTTGCGGCTCCCATAATTTGACAGCCTCTGAAACACATCGAGTACCGGATAGCAACAATAAACAATACTCGACCTGGTCACGGAACTATCGTTCAAAGCTTCACCTGGAGACAGACACCAATGCATCGGAACTCATTACTCGTGGTCAGGGGCCGTTGTATCTTATGTTCCGATGGTACCTTGACCCAGTTATCCGACGCACTCTCTGAAGCTGTCTTCACTGGATAGGGCTGCAAGGTTTAGATTTGCGGATGGCTCACTCGGACGTTCTTCGCATCAGATGGTTTCCGATAGGATTTTTTGGTTTTTCTCTTCCCTGTCAACTTCGCAATTGGCGATATTCTGGAACAAACACTCAGAGGTTTCGTGGATTTTGGAGTGAATGTTCCGTCTAGTAGTAAGCTGAGTGGTATTGAATATGTGGATAACACTGAGTCATTTTGTCCTTCTGCATAAATATGCAAAACGTGCTGAACCGATTAATGGACATGGCTAGGCTGTATTTTACGTCCTTTTTCATCTTCAGGGTGTAAACAGTTTTTGCAAGATTGAATTGGTACTGGAAGTATTTTTGTTGTTGCAGACAGGCCGCTGGCGATTGTAGATCACTCCAATTACATGCGTAGTGTCATTTCGTCAGCTTATAACGTTGCTGATAATCAAGAACAACAAAAGCACCTATTTGCAAACCTTCGTCACATCGCGAAAACTTCCAGTTGTTGATTGTAAGTGTGGATGACAACGCGTGCGCGCGCTCAGTTTTGCACCATTGATCAGCGAAAGGATCCATTCGTGTAGAAGATGCACATAGACTTCAAATATTCGACCATCCTTTTCAGGCAATTCAGCCTGCATCAGATAGACTGACTGCGTAAACAATAAGGCGGTCCAATGGCACGTATTTGAGACATTTGAAAGTGCAACCAATAACCGAGATCGCGAAACTGCATTGTCTTTGTTGGTTGGTTCAAGTACACCATATGACGACAGTGTTTATCACAACGCGTACTCTTCACTATGGCTGCAGGTGATTAGGAGAAATTGCGAGTTTCAGGCAACGACGCACTCCCGAGCTGTTAAACTCCTGACCGTTCCGTTGATCGAGATGGATGAGTGTCATGCAGGAGGTTCGCGACCATCCACACCGCTAGCTAGCAACACTGTCTGAAATGAGAGTTTTGCAGTCAATGGAAAATCTGTGCTGTCGTTTGTTGGTTTTTTTTCTTCAAGAATTTTTTTATACCACCCTCTTCTCTATCCTCCTCACTCGTTTTTACTTATTACTTTCTCTGCAACTTTGTGGACCACTGTCAAAACGAATGGCAACCCGAGTATCTGTGTCCACGGGTGCAGCTCAAAAGTAAGAAAGATGTTTATAATGATCCCCAACCGGAGATCAGAATCACAGTGTAAATTGCAGCAAGTGCGATTGGGTAATGAATATATAGTCCAATCCCCTGTTGAACGTGTTGATGTTCTACCAGCAAAGAACATCTGCAGGAATACGTCAATTTCACTTGTGACAAGTAGGTCCGTATACTTGAAGTCGGAAACAAACCGTATTTATAGAGAAGAGTATATAAAGCACATTTCGTCTGCGATGTGACAAAAGTCTCCTCATGAAACTCACTTTTTATGGAACAAGGGGAACCTCTGTAATGCAGATATTTGTCTGTCCACTTGTTTTGTGATGAAGTGACGTAGATTCTGTGCCATCGCTGCGGTAGAAAAACCTCAGATTGTGGAACACACCGCATTACTATCACACAGGTTCAACAGTTCGGCTTAATCAGAGATGGATCCAGTTGCAATACAGCGCAAGTTGTTAATTCCGTTCCTAGTTATCTTCTCCTCCAAAAGTAGTATCCACATCGGTATACTTACTATCCGAGACGGAGTGCGTCCTCAAATGTGAGATAAAGATGTCTGTCAGAACACGTCTTAATAAGAAACGCCTTCAGTTTTTCATATACCATTCCCTGGAAGTGGAACTCCTATTTTGGTGCGTGAAGTAAATGGTCGTTTTAAGTTACTGGATGAGATCCTGAGGTTGATTCGTCTCATGATTAATCTGCTGATAACTTTCACAGCATTCTTCAGAAGCACGCTATTAAACAGAAGCTGAACGTCCAGTATGACCATCTGCCTTGTGCGAATAATTTGATGCGACAACAAAAGAGACAGTCCGTTGGTTGGTTCCGAAATCAGCATAAATTATTTAACATATCCAGCTGACAGGTCGTCATATCTCCCCAACCAGTTCGTATTATTAGGCGATGCAAATTGTCGTGGTTATTTTGATCAAACGATTTTTACCGATATTACGTGTGCGAAAACCTTTGGCGCAAGTCAGCTGGTCTCTTTGACGTCGGCCAACTAAAAAAGGCAACAAAGAACTGTTAATCCTCGAGGTCTCTGAATTTTCTTCACAGAAAGTGGCGAGTTGCGGTAATGTGCAACATAAATACTGCGACAAAAAGGGCTGCTCACAACAGAAATGCTCCCACAAATCAGGACCACTCGTGGACACATTTTTGGGGTCACATAACCTAACAAAACCCTCTGGTCCCCAGTGCCGATGTGGCTTAAAAGATCACCGTGTGACGTGGCTGAACCAAATGCCCGAATAATCAGCGTAATGTGGTTTTGCAGAGTAGAAAAGTACAAATGACTTACAGATTGAGAAAGTTGGAATAAAAAACTAAACTGCGTAAGCAGCAGCGTGTTGAGCCATTATACACTGCACTTGCAATAGTACGCTTCGCCGACTCTAAGCATTTGTCTCTGGGGCTCCGAATTTCTTTGTACTTCATTTTGAGCTTGCTCAGAAAAAATAAAGCAGAACAGTAATCCTGAATGTGTCAGCAAACTTCCTGAAAATATGAACTATAGAGGGCATCTCCTCTGTGTAGCTGAAGTGTACGAAGCACTGAAGGCCCGTAGAAACCAAGCACGTAGTGGCATATTGAACAGATATGTTTTAATTTTAAACCAGTGTGAGAAAATGAAAGGCTAAGAGCTCATGGCTTATGCTTCATCACCGCGTTCACACGTTTAAGAGAGCTAGATAACACTTAAAACGGGGTGGCTGTAGCGGTGCAGAGCAAAAGGTGATTGGATCTAATCTCATATAAATTTCGAGTGTTACACGGAGGAACTTGTAACAAATCGTTGAATTATGCTAAATGTCGTGGTTACTCATGAGTAGTTAGGTAAAAGCACTTTTACAGCTTAGGGTCCACACTGCAGCTTCATTCAAATTTAAGCTATTGCAAGGACAACCACAAACATAGCTTTAGAGTTTGTTTTTGTACTAGGGATCTCTTTTGGTACATTCTGCGAAATGTACCGTCGCCCTCTCTTATGTATGTTGCATAGCTTTGTTTGCCTCCCACCTTGGTCATGACAATCATAACACCATAAACACTCGGACTGCTGTATCAACTCAATGCACGGTGCCTTCGGATTCTACTAAAAAATGGTTCACATTCGCTGTATACTAACTGTGCCGCTGAATAAGAATTGTCAAGCAAAATTCCAGCTGCCATTCATAAACAGCTTCTCCTAATTACCTGATGCGATGGCATACCTGCCACTACACGATACAACTTATCACGTCCTCAAGGTAGGGAAGTAATGACACACCAAATAAATAATGCAAATTTTGTTGAACGAGATTCAGTCGGTTGTATAGTTCTGTCCGCACGATAGTAATTCTTGTAACTAGTACCTTTATATGTAAGTTGTTGTCAACGTAGCTTTTAGTAGTGTAACGCGCACCTAGAAAAGCAGATAGAATGTGCCCAAAAATGTATCACGCAACAAGAAGAAGTAGGCGAATACCCCAAAAGGATAGGGTTGAAGGGATATGATAGAGTTGCGTTTGAATACAATTGTCCTCTTTGCTTATCTGACTGTCCGTTGCTTAAAGATCTTTGTGCACAGCGTCGACTTACCTATCCGAAAGGTGAAAAAAGCAACCGTGTAAGAAGTACCACGTCAAATTCGATCCGTGCGCTCTTATTGGGTTCGATCGCGAGTCACAGTAGCACTTAGACTATGGTTAATGAAGAGTAATAATAATCAAGCATTGTACTTCCTTATCTTGATTTCTTATAATTTTCATCAGTAACTCCCAAAGTTCAGTGCGTGTGCATTATTCTATGAATCCATAAGTGATCTTGTGGCCTTGAAGCAGGAATTCAAAGTGTAGCTTAAAATGTTATAACCCAGCGGCCTACTGAGTCACGTATGAGAAAGATAACATGGCACCTTTTGGGGGTCACTGATGTTGCCATTGATCCATCTTGGGTTGCTCAGAGGTTAATAAATAGTTTCCGATTAATATCTACTGTTTAAAAAAAAACAAAATGCGTTTTTTTAGAAGCCCGTAAATGCTACACATTTGAGTGAGAATACAGTTCTACCCCTACCTTCAACATATTTTGCTGTACAGTATAAACCGATTCACGGAACAACTACGAGACAGAAACCGGTGGTGCTTGACGACAAGTAAAATTATTTCAAGCCAATTCATGGGATGACAATTAAAATATTTGTCTATTCAACAGTAGTCGAAGCACGATCGAAAAAGTTGGACGAATTCCACAGGTTCAAGTCAAGTGGGAAATTTTGATCGCAAAATTATCTAACAAATCCTCTCCGTGGCAACCACAACAGTAGCTTAATGAGATACAAATTTGGAGTCGGATGCTTTGGTCAATACAGCAGTGATGAGAACAACAGCGTTAGCAGCACCTATACTGAAAGTTAACCACCTACCGGAACATGAACGCTCACAGTTCATGAACTCCAACAGGACCGACACAGGTGAACGTTGACATTCGCGATATATGCTAACAAAACTTCGTGTTCAGAAGTGCATGAATTGCAAAATACGGCATTCAAAAGCTCAAATTAATCACCAGTTATTTTAAAGTAACATTTTCTTGCTTAAAGCAAATAATTATCTTGGGCTGAGTTCGGTGTTTTATGAATAGTGCACGCTGTGCTCTTCTTGACTTCGTCTCTCAAGAAGAGTTGGTTATTTTTACTGAAAAATGGTACAATTTGACCCACACTGACAAAAACACGAACACGCAGTTGTGTTGTGATTTACAGTTGGCCGTAAACAGGCGGATGGCAGTAGCCGGTGCATATGCAAATCACACACGTCCCTAAACCTTATCAGTAAGCGAGACTGTCAATTAGATGTCTGGTCTACAGACAAATACACATAAGCGTAGAGTCTTCTCTATTCTACTTGCTCAGTATATTGGTGTTTGCTTCAGGTTCACCTGAAAGCTACCAGAGTTAACTCCTCCGATCATTTGCTCACCACTGTGTACAGCCACGTAATTTGAACATCCCACCTTGTAAGAAAACGCTGGTCCGCTTTCCGTTTGTCATGACATACTGGCAGTACCCAGTTCATTATGCAAATTTGAGTCCAAGTGGAATAACAGCTACACAGCAAACAGGCAGTTGCACGGTACTGTCGTCTGATTGAACACGAAATCACAGAAACACAGAAATCCTCCAGGTTGCAGTAAGTTTCACAGGGTTTAGCCAGGTGAAAACGGTTGCATAAAAAACTGAATTTTAGTCAACCATACTCAACAAACAGGCGGTAGACACCGATGACTGATTCATCGGATACATTGCGGCACAGTGCATTGGAGGATGGCCAAAACCTGACCACGGATTCGAAAACGAACAGCAAGGAAATGACAAGAGAAATTAGGGTTGTGAACGAAATGGAAACCGATGCTTCCGAAACAATTTATACTGCGGAAGGTTTCAACTATCAAGTGTTCAGCAATACGACCGCATCGGTTCCACCCTTGTCGAATTTGNGAATTTGAAAAACTCCTCATTCTCATTGAAAAACCCAAAAGCATTGGTACATCGATTGGCGAAACGTCTGCAGCGATACAGTGTTCGCGCGAGTGGAAAAAATCCACTAAGAAACTGGTCATGGAGCAATTCATGTTTGGCAATCACGGCATTCATTCTACTCCTAATTATCTTGATCATACTGGGGATTCAGTGGCAAAACGCTCGTTATGAACAGTGGCTTCGTCGACACCAGTGTCTCAACCATCTCTGCCTAACTTCAGCCGGACAATTTTATGCCAAGCTGAATAAGACGGTCTCGCCATGTGACAATTTCTATCAGTACGCTTGTGGTCAGCACTTCAGACCTCACCATTGGACGGTGAAACCTGATACTCCGAGTGCTCAGGGTATGAATGCTTACCAAACATTATATAACCGTGGGGCAGCACTACATTTGAATCAAGCAAAGTGGCGTCAGCTGGTGCGCATTCATCGGCCTGCTATTGATCATCTTACAGAACTGAATGTTCACGCAACGATTCAAGGTTTGCGGAACATATACTACACGCTTTGGACCAAACCGAGCTCCGCCAAATTCAAAGTAGCCGAATTCTTTTCCTCTTGTACCAATCGTGTATACAGTGGTACGTCCGGTATGCGCTCATTCGTACAGCAAGTTGTCAATAGTATTGGGGGGATCTGGCTGTTGGACAGGAAAGCTACCAACGAGACCGGAGCTGGTGATGCGAACGCCACTCAGGGTTGGCCGGCCTATATGTTCCGGCGTCCAGATATCGATCGGGGTCTCCAGCTTCCGGCCAACTGGTCGTGGATGAATGCCATCATCCAGCTGCAAGCTGATTTACACGTCGGTGTGTTTATTGATTTTGAACTTTTGAAGCGATACGGATCAGACGCACAAATTGATGTGAGTTCACTCATAGAGAGAGAGAGAAGGACTGAGGAGTTCACCTGTTTACTACGGCGGTTTACAATTGTTTATCATGTAGATGAAGGTTTAATTTTGTATTATCATCCTCAACCCGCCATTACATCTAGGTATCATGACTTCAAACTCGATTGTCATGAGTATCAAACCTGTGATAATCCGTTTTTGGACCAGATTTTAACTCTGTTAATACGTGAGTTTTTTTTTATAAATAACTGTAAAACAGCAAACCAGGCAGATGTTTCCGTTTCTACATTGATGTTGGACTCTTACCTCTGTCTACGTTGCATTTACACTCATACATGCTTTTCACAAACAGCTGTTTCGACCTAGATGGGTCTGAGAAGCACCACGCACGCTAGAGACTCGAACCCATGATCCGTGAATAAGCAAAAGATTGTTGTCCAAGCACCTATTCACTAGACCTTGAGTCACTTGGATGGTGAGCGCTGGGACCAGCGAAGATATCTGTGAATGTGGGCGAAAATCTTCTTCGTTGATAAGGCGAGGATGCAATAACAGCGGGGAGGGTGTTATTCGAATTAGCGCAATTAGAAACTGAAAACCAGAACAGCAGGAGTATGGCAATTGCGATGTTTACACGAGCTATTTGTCGGTCCTAATTCATTCAGTGGTTGAGGTGAACAGCACGTAAAGTAGTCGTATAAATTCAAAACTAGGAATGGTACAGTTTTGTAGAATTAAACCATCAAAGGCGAGTTTATTAAAACATAACGATCACAAAAATTGTATTGCCAGAAATTTGTATACACATGAAATTAATTGAATCTCGTTTTTGATTAGAAACTTGAAAATGCGTATATTTTTAACAGGTTTTTCCCGAATATGCTCCTCGGATGGATGGACGGTATTCCCCATATGTGAGTCAAAGATTCCCAGTAAACCAACGGACTGAATTAAAAAGCTG